>JAJIZL010125476.1:9476-22969 GCA_023969395.1 Amblyomma maculatum | reverse complement strand
ATTCAGTGCCAACTTAGTGAAACGAGTATTCCTCTATACTGCTGCTACTACTACTACTACTACCACCACTACTACTACTCCCCGCCGGGGTGGCTACTACTACTACCACCACTACTACTACTCCCCGCCGGGGTGGCGCAGTGGTTACGGCGCTCGACTACTGTTCCCAAGGACGCGGGATCGAATCCCGGCCTCGGCGGCCGCTTTTCGATGGAGGCGAAAAGCAAGGCGCCCGTGTGCTGTGCGTTGTCAGTGCACGTTAAAGAACCCCAGGTGGTCGAAATTTCCGGAGTCCTCCACTACGGCGTCTCTCATAGCCTAAGTCGCTTTGGGACGTTAAACCCCACAAACCAACCAACCAACTACTACTACTACTAATAATAATAATAATAATAGTAGTAGTTTGGTTTGGTTTGGTTTGGTTTGTGGGGTTTAACGTCCGAAAGCAACTCAGGCTATGAGAGACGCCGTAGTGGAGGACTCCGGAAATTTCGGCCGCCTGGGGTTCTTTAACGTGCACTGTAGTAGTAGTAGTAGTATAGGCTTTCTCAAGCTAGTGCCGCGTCCAACATGACGCCCATTGAAAAAGCATGCGCCGCTAATCGCTGGCTGCTCGGCTCCTGAGGGCGGTAGATGCTAGTCTGAACAGCCCGCTTTCTTCGTCTCTTCTGGTGTTTTGTCCCTTGCGGGGCCACCGTACCGAGCAAACCCAAATATGCGTTGCGGCACGCGTCTTTCTCTCCCCCTTTTTTTTCTTTCTTTATTTTCTCTTCTGTCCGCACAAGGCAGCGGAGGTGGCCCCGTCGGGGTGGTGCAGTGATAACACGCCCGACTACTGTGCCGGAGTACCCGGGTTCGAACCCAACCTCGGCGACTGCGTTTCGATGGAGGCGAAATGAAGAGGTGTCCGTGTGCTGTGCGACGTCAGTGCACGTTAAAAATCCCCAGGTGGTCGAAATTACTCCGTAGCTCTCCACTACGGCTCCTCTTTCTCTCTTCCCCGCTTTCACTGTTGAGGAGTCCACAGAAAACAAGTGAGACAGTTACCGCACCTTTCCCTTCCTATAAATCAATCAGTTATAAATCAATCAATCTGGCAGCGGAGGTGGCTCAGCTACAGAGCCAGTAGCAGGCCCGTGCATTTTCTTTTCCTTCT
This sequence comes from Amblyomma maculatum, assembly GCA_023969395.1. Classification (NCBI taxonomy): domain Eukaryota; kingdom Metazoa; phylum Arthropoda; class Arachnida; order Ixodida; family Ixodidae; genus Amblyomma; species Amblyomma maculatum. The sequence continues at coordinate 21,813 of JAJIZL010125476.1, read as the reverse complement.
TCCTAGAGCCACAACAACAACAGCGCTGACATCGCACAGCACACGGACGCCTCTACGTGTTGCATCTGTTGAAACGCAACCGCCGGTGACGAGTTCCTGCAGTTTTGGGTAAAAGGAATGACGATACGCGAACGACTGAGCATCCATCCTCAAGCCGGAGAGCTGCCAGATGGAAAACATGAACGCTGTTGCCTCATTCCATTAAAGCCGGAGCTAAAGTGTCCCGAAAATTTGTAAAATGCTGATACATTTGCAAACTATTAATGCTGCTTACTGTCTCTCTCGGTTTACTAAGCGGCACTGCGGATGTGGCCTATTAGGTGTTTATAGCTGCTCGCTGGCTCCATTTACCCCAGTTTGTGTTTTATGCACCCATAATACTAAATTACTTTTTACGTCCTCCTCATTCTCGATCAGCCTACAGCAACGCGTCAGCAATGGACATCAGTTTTCTTGGACGTGGTTTAGGATAAGGAGCGTCCAAATCAAGAGATGGTTTGCCGCGTTGCTCACATAAAACGTTATCAACGAGGTGGTTGCGTTTTGAAGCGAAAGCTACACTGGCCGCGATGCAGTAATTTAGCCATGGAACTAATTACCACTGTGCTTGTACCGCCCTTAGCGCCGCTGACTGACTGAAAAACCTAATTGAGCAGAGATAAAGGGGGGGGGGGATGTGTAGGTGGGGTCCCTGGTCAGTGACTCCAGCGGCTGCCGCTGCAATCCCCGCGCGTGTCACGAAGGCCCGTTGGGCCTCTAGTCCAGAGCTGAATAGAGAGGCTTCTCACCCCTAACAGTTGGCACTGCATTTGTGTAATCAGGTGAATTGTGTGGGCAGGTCCACACCATGAGGTGCAGGCCTGCCTAGCGCCGCTGCCTAGCAACCACCTCCTCGCCATCTAGCTTGTATACGACCACAGCCGTTGCCTAGCAACCGCCGCAGCTGGCGGACGCCGCGTAGGGCAATGTTAGCGTAGGGTGCCTCGATGTTAGCGCCTACGGCGGCGCGCTACATCAGTGCCATCTGGCATGACGCCACACCGCTGGGCCGGTCTAATCATGAATAAAAAATTTGAAGGACGCTTAAGCTTCGCCTTTAAGAATGAAACGCGATAGCGTTATCGCGCCCCGTTCGCACCGTCTACTCATTTGCTTGTCGCGCTTTTGAGTGACACAAAGACGAAGTTCACATGATACAACACTCGTTAACTTGTCCAAAGCATGACTGTTTGGTAATTACTTGTTCTGACACGTGATTCTGGGATGTAGAGGCGCTACCAGCCACCTTGCCGAAACGCGCGGGCCTTAAGTTGCAGTCGTTGTTCGTCGGCATCATCGGTGCCGATCCGCCGGTGCGATGAAGATCTCGGAGGCCATGCGCTGTCCATCTTATTCCGTGCGCCACACGCATGATTTCGCTACGTGCACGCCAAGCGTAGAGGAAGTACTGCGGAAAAGTAATTTGCCACTCGCTTAACTGCGTGTTCTGAAATTCTGTAATTTACATGCTCATAATTATTATTATACGACACAATACACTTCTCTAAGGGACATTTACTGAGACAACACCGCAATCAATAGACGCGCCTTTGTCCATTTCAAACCATCTGGCTGGCGTGGCCGAGTGGTTAGCGTGCTCGTCTCGCACCTCGGAGGCCCACTTTCGATTCCTCAGGTCGGCGAGTTTTCCTACTTGTTTTTATGTAATGATGCTTCTGGGATTTTTCGCTCACGGTTAACGCTGGACAACGCGGGACAGCGGCCGCCGACGATGACACCGACATTTCTGCGACACGGGGCCCTTAACGCTACCGCGTGAAAAATAGTCTCCACCAGCAATCGCACCTCCATCCCTCGGATCCGCAGCAGAGCGCCTTACCAACAGCGCCACGCCCGGGATCATGAGTAGCGCATCTTAATTCAGGCTAGTAGACTCAGACTCGTACAAGCTTTTGTCACGAGCAGAATGTGCTACGCGACTCCATTCCTAAATATCAACAAGACCGAAGAACACGAATTAAACACCATAATTAAGAGATGCACGAAGTGCGCTCTAGGACTCCCCATAACTACTTCTAACGACATTCTAGAGAAAACGGGGTTGCATAATGAGTGGAAAGAGCTAGTCTAGCTGCGGCGGTCAGGCTGTCCCAGAGAGAGCGACTCGCAGGAACGGCGGCGGGTAGGCAAATCCTCGACGGGGTAATCCTACTAGCGCTCGGGGAAGGCGAAAGTGTCAGAGAAAGCATAGATCGAGAAATCAGAAAGCATCTATACGTCTCGCCCATACCGAAGAACATGCACCCCGTACACGACGAGGGGAGGAGGAAAAGCAGAGCTAAACACCTCGCTAACAAATTGGACAAACTCCCGCCGGGATCGGTCGCCTACACAGATGCAGCGATCGGGAAAGAAGGCGACGTAACCTCAGTCGCCCTATTAGACACCGGGATCGCCATAGGAATCGAAAGAAACCGAGATCTACCGCCGGTAGAGGCGGAGGAGATTGCAATAGCCATTGCCATTGCACGACCAGGCGTGAACACGTTATCAGCGATAGCAAAGCGGCGGTTAGGAATTTTAGCAAGGGTATAGTCAGCAATCGTGCTGCAAAAATTCTGAACGAGTCGTCTCTCGCCGAAAGCGTGACCATAATCTGGACCCCAGCACACGCTGGTCTCGCCGGCAACGAGGCTGCCCACATGCTCGCCCGCTCCTCGCTACCTCGGGGTGCTGCGGACGCCTCCACAACTTCTAAAACCAAAGAATGTATTGGTACCTTTAGGGATGTAACCGCGACAACCTGAAGAAAGACCGGAGGATATATCCGCCACCGGTTAGATCCCTGAGTAAAAAGGAACCGTACGACTGGAGAAGACTCCAAGCTCGAAATTTCTTTTCGCCCCTGTGGAGGAGTTGGACGGGTGCCAGAGGGCGGAAGAGGTACGGTGCAGAAACCGAAATTTGTAAATTTTGTGACCACGTGGCAACATTAGATCATATAATATGGAGATGCGTTCGTGCCCCAGGGCGCAACGCGATTAAAACTAGCGATGAATAGGAGACCACGCTAAGAAGCTCCGACAAAAAAAAAAAAAAAAAAACGCAGCGATTCGCCGTCCGCCTGGCGGCCTGACGGGGCCGGGTGTCCTCTGGCCGCGGTGCGACAGACTGCCTCCCCGGACGCCTGCGTGCGGACCCGTAGGTGACTGCCGCGCCATATTCGGCGGAAATAAATGTTCTTCCTCCTCCTCCTCTGCTCCTGGGCCTACGGGGCTGAAACTGGTAGGTCAACGCCGCTTGCGGCGTGGTTGTTGTTGTGGCTGTAGGAAGAAGGAAACGAAAATGCGCGGGCCTGCTACTGGCTCTGTAGCTGAGCCACCTCCCCTGCCTATAATAATAATAATGGTTCACAGGAAGGGAAAGGTGCAGTATCTGTCACACTTGTAGCTGTGGACACCTGAACCGCGCCGTAAGGGAAGGGAGGAAGGTGGGAGTGAAAGTGGATAGAGAAAAAGAGGAGCCGTAGTGGAGCGTGCAGACAGAAGAGAAAATAGAGAAGAAAGAAAAGGAAGAGGGAGAGAAAGACGCGCGCCGCAACAACAGCCGTCGTCCACCACCAGCGTTGGCGTGTGCAATGACGACCTACAACAGATAAAAATTCAGTGCCAGGCTAGCCCCCACCGCAGGCGGTGGTGACCCACCTGTGTTCATATTACGCTTGCGGCGTGGGCTAGCCTGCCACCAAATTTTTATTTGTTGTAGGCCGTCATTGCACCCGCCACCGCTTAGGTGGTGAAGGACAGCTCTTGCGGCGCACGTCTTTCTCTCCCTCTTCTTTTTCTTTCTTCTATACTTTCTCTCTTCTGCCTGCACGAGGCAGCGGTTGGTTGGTTGGTTGGTTCATGGGAAGGGAAAGGCGCAGTATCTGTCACACTTTGCTCTGTGGACACCTGAACCGCGCCGTAAGGGAAGGGATAAAGGTGGGAGTGAAAGTGGATAGAGAGAAAGGGGGCCGTAGTGGAGGGCTACGGAGTAATTTCGACCACCTGGGGATCTTTAACGTGCGCTGACATCGCACAGCACACGGACGCCACTTCGTTTCGCCTCCATCGAAACGCAGCCGCCGAGGCCGGGATTCGATCCCGGGAACTCCGGCACAGTAGTCGGGCGTCTTACCACTGCAAAGGTTGGTGTTTTTGTTGTGGCTGCAGGAAGAAGGAAAAGAAAATGCTCGGGCCTGCTACTACTGTCTCTACTGGTTCTGTAGCTGAGCCACCTCCGCCGCCTCATGCGGACACGAGAAAATAGACAACAAAGGAAAAAGAAGAGGAAGAGAAAGACGCGCGCCGCAACAACAGCCGTCGTCCACCACCGGAGCAGTGGCAGGTGCAATGACGGCCTACAACAGATAAAATTCGGTGGCTGGCTAGCCCCCGCCGCAAGCGGCGTTGACCTATCGTCTCAGCCCCGTATGGCCAGGAACTGCCACCCTTTACCACCTCCACTCAGCGGAGGTGGCTCAGCTACGGAGCCAGTAGCAGGCCCGTGCCTTTTCTTTTCCTTCTTCCTACAGCCACAACATCAAATTGGTTTATATGAAATAAAAGGCGCACTATCTATCCGAATCCTCCACACGCACCTTAACCGAGCTTTAAAGAAAATGAGGAAGGTGGGAGTGAAAAAAGAGAGAAAGAGGTGCCACAGTGGAGGGCTTCGGACCACCGCGCGACAGACGCTTTCGCCTCATTGCGCTTTAGTGGTCCAAAGTGCCTCCTACAATTGTCTGCAAGGTCTTGGCCCTAATGTGATGAGCCATAGGTATTCAGCATCCTGCTGGTGCGCCCTACTGAGCTCTTTGTCTGACCTCTATTTCAGTCTTTTTTCTTTTCTTTTTTTCAGGCAAAAGAGGCTCATGGAACAAAATTCCGTGGGCGAGAGTTGTGAGCGAGATTTGTGCACGAGATCTGTCAGATTCCGTGAGTTTACACGAGATTAGTTGTTGTCTAGCGTTCCTTCCATCTGCAATACCACAGTTGAACGCGATGGTGTACCGTCCACACTCACATGCCGGGGAAAGTGTGACAAATCTGCGCCTTTCCTTTCCTGATAACCAATCAAAAATATATGTAGCGCTGCAGCGAACGCCGATAAGAGGCAATCGATGACAGCCAAATGATAGGAGAGGAAAAGTAGGCTTTCGCGATTCTCCTCTTAAAAGACACCTAAGAGACCCTCTAATTTATTTTAAGTGAGTCTAGGCAAGAGAATAAAATGTCTGGGAGCGTATTTGGGTTTGCTCGGAACGGTGGCTCCGCAAGAGAGAAAACGACAGAAGAGACGAAGAAAGCGGGCTGTTCCAACTAGCATCTACCGCCCCCAGGAGCCGAGCAGCCTAGCGATTCGCGGCGCATGCTTTTTCAATGGAGCCACCGTACCGAGCAAACCCAAATACGCTGTCTGGGAGGCTAACCAGAAAATGGGCGAAGAGGAGATAACTGGGGCATGCAGAGTGGAAGAACAGATAAGAATACGTTGTCTTTTTCACATGTAAACTAAAACACTAGCGATTTCTGCAGGGACGATGCAAAACCCTGTTCAGAGCTGTCACGGCGGCTTGAGCGGCCAAGGTGATTCAGCTTCAACACGTTGAAAATTTTTCGCTGCATCGCCGCCGCTCACCGAGAGATCGCTCAATCAGGCATATAAACCAGCGTGTAGGAATTAAGAATGTGAGATCATGCACGCGCCAAAGTCATAATTTATGGCTCAGATCCAATTAGCTCACGAAATATAACTGGTTTCATAAGGCATCGGAGATAACCGGCGCTGTATACACCCATAGGATAATTTACCCTCTAACAACTGGTGAGTATCGGGAGGATAGAGTGTACACATCTTAGCGATTGCATGCGGTGAACTTTCGTTAAATGTTACTCATGAGTATTTGAAACCATAAGTTTTTCCTCTTATTTACTGAGAATTAAGTCGCGCTGATTTAAAACTTACAGATAAGGCCTCAAGAGGGGTCCGCATCCTAACGGAACCCCACGTTGTACGTAACCTTACGACATTATCGGCGAAAAAATGCGTGCGTCGACGCCGGAGGATATCAAGGGAACCACAAGCAAGTGCGTCGGGAAGGATGCACCTCCTTCTCGGTAAGTTTACTGGCGGAAATGAAGTCTACAAGAACGGCAGCCGCAAAAAAAAAGATGCGCTCAGCAGCAGCTGTATCGACGAAGGGGAGACGGCTGGCGACGGGGCAGCTGCTGTGTCATGCTAGGCCTATCAGTTGACCCGGCAGCTGGCTCCGATCGAGCCACCGGTTCCCCGCTGAAAATCAGGCCTCGCCTGTAAAGTGCGCTCCTTCGACAGCCGCCTTCCCCGATGAGTCACGGCAACACACACCGCATTGCGAGCAGAATGCTTAACGAGATGCACAGCATGGCGCCAGTGTCGATTGAGAGTCTGCGCGACATATCTCCAAAGGAGGTCCCGGGGGAACAGCTTCTGGCTTCGCACCTCGTGTTGCTTATGACGATACCGAGTGGCCCCTTTAAGCCGATAGTACTCGCTAAATGGAAAACCATTTAGCGGCGCTGTGTTATCGACAGCACGGCGCCGAGACGAAGAAAGTGCCGAGGAAGGTGAGCAGCAAGAAGCCTGCAAACTCTGTATATAGGCGACGATAGATCTGTTCCGGGGTTAGGCTACACGTTTATCAATATCCTCCACTGTTTGCTTCAGACGGTGGCGCAGCAGGTAGTAGTTAATTTCGCACTCCTTATGCTCCTTATCTTAATACACTCCTCTTTCGGAAGAACTCCTCCGCGATAGTTCAGTGGTTAGAGGACTATACTGCTGATACAGAGGACGCGAGTCAGACCCCAGTCGAGGCGGCCGCATTAAGCAGGAAATGACACAAAAGGCCCCCGTGTACTGTGCAGTGTTAGAGCACTTTTGGGACGTTAAAGCTGATAAGCTGAACCAAACCATCGAGTCGAGGGAAGTAATCATCCTCCATATGTAAGCCATGTCGAGTTCTTCCACAATTACTGAAAAATAATTTAGAATGAGGAACATAACAGCTTCAGCTCATTGCAATCGTTTGCGTCATATTCGGTCAGACATTTCACTACCTTAAAAATTAAAGCAAGACTCCTGGTAACAGTCGTTGACCTGCCGCCAAGCAAACAATCTATGCAATTTTTTCGTTCCTCGTTTGAGTTAGCACTAAAAGAACATAGCATTCACTACATCACTCTTTTTTTTTTTTTAATAGTAGCGAGATGAAATATGCAGAAAACACTCAGGCGGAAGCCGTTTTTCAACGCCCTAAATAAACATAAGCCCTCAAATCCTGCTTCAAAAAGCTGTCTCGACAACACCGCTTCTGTGGCAAAGGGTAAACTGATGGTCTCAACGGCTTTTCGACGTCAGTAGTCCAGACGGCGTGTGCGTGGTTAATGGTCTCGGCCCGCGACGGCCCTGTGTGCGAGGGAGAGCTCCGTGAATAGAAGAAGAGCCCAGCACTGTTTCGCGCCCAGTAAGTATCGAAGCAAAACAAGGAAGCGGGCTGCTGCTGGTGCTCTGAGCCCGAATGCGGAGGAGGCCAAAGGGCATCACTTTGTCCGCGACGAGCTTCCTCGAGTCAGCGAGTGCTTCCGACTGCGCCTTCCGGGTTCCCTCAGAGACGTGCTTGGGCAGCCTCACTGCCAGGCCCGTGATATCTTCGCTTCTCTCCCTCTCTGTCTTCTCAGGTCGTGAGGGTCACGCCGGGTCACGGGCGGCAGCCCCGTCGGCTCGCCGAAAGTCAAGGCTGCCTCGAGCTGCGGATGCCCCGTTTAACCCACTGACTGGTTCCCACCGCGCATTTTCTATCGTGCTCACCGATAGAGCGCGCTGCTGGCGCTTGTCTGCGCCAAAAATCAAAAATGCCTAAAATCAGAGGTACAGTCGACATTAGAAATAAATCAGAGATTCGTTGGACGATTAGCACTAGGTGCCCACGGCAAAACTACAAATGAAGCTGTACAGGGAGATATGGGCTGGGCATCTTTCGAAGTACGGGAAGCTCAGAGTAAAATATTATATGAGGAACGCCTGGGGAAATTGGACAGTAACAGATGGGCAGCTATAGTATTTAAATACCTGTACTTAAAAAGCGTTGACTCACAATGGAGGAAAAGAACTAGGAAACTGACTAGTAAGTATGCTAGTCACAAGGACAGAGAAATAAAGAGCATTAAGCAACAGGTAAAAAACACAGACGTTAAAAATTGGATAAATTCGATGGAGAAGAAACAGAGTGTGGAATTATACCGAAAGTGGAAAATTCAGATCAGGAAGGAAGCTTTCTTTGATAACTCAAGAGGCAGTGCCCTACTTTTTGAAGCTAGGTCAGGGTGCCTTAGAACACGCAGCTACAAAAAGAAATTTAACAATGAAGATGACGCATGTACTGTATGTGGTAACTCCAGTGAAACAATTGACCATATTATACTCGAATGCAATGGTATCCATCCGGAAGTTGATGCAGGCGCAATCACTGTTCCTGCAGCTCTGGGGTTTAGAGATACCAGTAGCCGGGTGAATAAACCGGCGGCGGAAACTAGCAAAAAACGACTGGAAGATTAGTGGCTTAAAAGCAGAGAAGTGACATAATGTTAGTACTGTAGGAACAAAAATTTAATAAATAGAATGATGGTTTAGGTAACCATTCTAAATCAATAATTAAGATATAGGGAGAAAAATGAGCATGATAGCTATTGCTACCACCCCGTTTCAAAGGGGACGCTCCTATATTCCATCCATCCATCCATCCATGCGCGAATAAACCGCCGCGATTTCCGGTACTCGTTGTGGTTCAGCAAGTAGAGCGAGATTAGGTTCCCAAATAAATTCTCCTTGGGCGTATATAATGGGCGTTTCCAGTACTATTCCGAGAACTATCTGGGGTTGGTTGGAACGTACGTGCGTTGACACAAGGAGGATGTGAAGCAAAAAAAGAAAGGTAGCTTCGTTGATTCATCGGCTTCTTTTTGCGCGCCGTATTAAGGCACTCTTTCTCCGTCACACAGTCTCGTATTAGCCCCATGCAGTTCGAAGAGCAGTTACTGGCGCCCTAGCGCGAAGTGAACAACGTGCATAAGAGAGAGAGAGAGAGGAAAGGGGTGTTCCGATTTATTATTAATGTTACAATAAACTTTCTTTTTCCGTGCCGCTCCTAATTAGCTAGTGGCCTCCAATAACCGCAGTTCTTATCGTGGGTCCACCATCATCATCGTCCACTATCGTATCAAGCTCGTTTTTGGGCGTAGGCCCTTCTCAGATGCCTGAAACTATTCCTGGCCGCCTTTTACCAACCGGAAACAGGAAACGACAGAGAAAAAAGAACACACACAGCCTAGTATAGAGGGATTTTCATTTATAATTGGCTGCAGCTATATTTGCACTATGAAACAGCAAACATAGATAAGACAACTTTTTTTTTCGCTCAGTGCGTTCCTTATCCCTGATTGTTTTGTCGTCTACGTTATCTCAACCTCTAAGGACTAAGTTTCTTATTATTTAGTTCATTGTGCCTTCTACCAATATGCGCCCCACCAATGATGGCTTCTTACTTAGTTTGAAATCGGGTGGTCCTAAATTTGAACTCATTATCCCTGTCTGTGCTGCACTTGCTCGACCAACTATGCCGACCGTTTCCTTTTCTTTAATATTGCGCAAAGTACATCGACTTCCTGCTGCATGAAATTTGCAGGCAGCGCCATATGTGGCATCCAACTCACAACACGCATTGGATTGGCTGTCCAGGGTGCTTTAAAGCAACGTCAGGCAATACCGCGTGTATCCGGAAGTCGAATTCACATCGAGTTACTCGCGCAGACATATGCCTGTTGCCCTGTGCGTTAGCCTCCGTTCGCAAGTCAGATTCTCGTGAAACGTGCTTGCACGAACAGGTTTTCTGTGAGTTTGGACACGTGTTCTATCTTAAGGCGAAAGCCTTTCTTGCCTCATCGTTGTCGTCAGCAAAAGTGTCACGCTTTTACGGCGGCTCTGATTAGTCGAGACGGCACGACGTCATGGAGGTCTCGACAAATCACAGAGCATCACCACAGTATGCGAGAATACGTGTCTTAAATGTCCATATGCCAATCAGGGATAAATTACTAATTAATGACAAAAATATTACTGATTACTGACAGTTGCGCAATTAATAATTGCGTACTAATAAATTGTGCATTGTATGATCATATGCAGATCAATGATCAATTACCAAATAATTACTAACCAGTGACAGTTGCGTAATTAACTAATTTTGTACTAATTAATGGTGCATTATATGTCCACACGCTAATCAATGAGCAATTGCCAATTAATGACTATATAATTATTTAATCACTAATAAATATTAATTACTAATTGGTGACAGTTGCGTAATTGATTAATTTTACTAATTAATGTCACTAACCCGGTAAAATCGCGTAGTAGATGCAGCAGTGAGGCTTTCGCCTTTCATCACTCTAGTCGCCAGTGTACTCGAATGTCTTACGTAGCTGGCAGGTGTTTGTTAGGGGACATACCACGCCAACTCATCCAGGCTGGGCGCTCGATCATCTTCGATCTCTTTGGGGAAAAAATATGGCCGATCAAATTATCCTGACAAACATTATCCCAACTTATTTTTCGCTACAAAAAATTGCATGCCGGTAATGCAAGCGGTAGCAAATATTAGTAGCCCGAAAAATGTGCAAAGAAATAGTCATACGTATGCCTAGGAAACATTTTTCTTTCAATTATGTTGCCGTCTTTTAGGAAATAAAATGGGCGAATTTCTTTTTATTTTTCTTTGAATAAAAAGCATGGAAGAAGACAGAGAAATACATAGTTTTTAATTTTTATTACAATGAACGTTCTACCAGTAGACAATGCAACTGTTTTTAGAAAAGTTCAACAATGCAAAATTGTTAGAAATTTCCAGAGATCAAGAAACGTAAGGTTTCTACGCAAATAAATTATTTCGATAAAATTTGCATTTTCAGCCATATTCAGCCGTTGGTTGCGTAGTGAAGTGTTCCTGTCAAAAATATCAAATATATTAGATTTCCAACAATCACATTTATTTTTCAAAATTTAATCAGACTACTTTTTGTTTGAAGCGGAATATTACTTCTACAGATTCCATCCTCGAGTTCAACACTCACGGTGCTGTGTGCTTGCTCTTCACTGCACTTCACTGCACAGCCGACATCGTAGACAAATAGGTACCGCTGCATGACGCTTTAAGTGGACTCTCTTTATATTTGGCTCTCTAACGGTACCTTGCATGGAATGTTCATTCATTTTAGCCACAACACCTCGGTCGCTAAGCATGACGTATGTCCCGCCCGCACTGCTGAACAAGATGAAGGCTTGGTGTGGCAAAACCCACGCATCCCTTTCAATGGTAGCGGTCTTGAAAATCTCTTACAGAGGTCAGCTTCATTTCCTTGAATAACTTCTTCGGGCACCCAGGAAACTTCGACACTTTTGATAGTTTCGTCCGCTCATGTGAACAACCCATAGGGGGTCATTTTTTTTTTTTTTCGAGCAGAGATTTCTTAAAAAAAAAAAAAAATGTATTGTAAATGTGTATAATCGGAAAAGTAATGAATTTTCTTAATTTTTAGAAAATTAGTTTAGAACTTCCTCAGTACTTGATTCTGAAATAACCAAACAGCAACTGGATTGGGTTCTAGCAAGTCCAATTTTTAGGTACTTTTGTGCAGGTTAACACCTAGCACGACTGTATAGTGCAGACATTTCAAAGTCATTTGTATTGGTTTTAGGCACGCTAGAATACAGCACAGTTTTTTCTTTGGTCATTCCAAAAATAAGTGCTGACGAAGTTGAAAACTGCTCTCCCAGAAGTTAAAAAAAGTTCATTACATTTTAGATGGCTCACCTTCTCAATACAAGAATAAAAAGAAGGTCAAAAACCTCTGCTACCATGAAACTGATTTCATTGTGTCAGCCAAATAGGTTCTTTTTTTTTTTTTTTTTTTTTGCTACCTCAAATGCCATGAGTGCTAGCGACGGCATTGGTGGAACAGTGAAGCGCTTAGCAGCAAGAGCCAGTATTTAGTGCCGCACAAAGAATAAATACTGACCCCCTCTATGAGCTGTTCGCATGGGAGGGGAAGCTATCAAAAATGCCGTAGTCCTTTTGGTGTCCGACAAAGTTGTGTAGAAGAGAACAAGGAGAGATGCGACATCAGAAAAATTCTGAAACACAGCATAGCACTAAGAAAGAAAGAAAGAAAGAAAGAAAGAAAGAAAGAAAGAAAGAAAG
>JAJIZL010125475.1:90373-126816 GCA_023969395.1 Amblyomma maculatum | reverse complement strand
ATCGGGTCGGCTTGCTCGATGGAGCCTTCGGTTGCAATAATTTGACGTTACTATCGCGCACAAGTCCGGCAAGAAACACAGTGATGCTGACTGTCTGTCCCGCGCCCCTATTCCCTGCCACACGGACGGCTGCGACGACGATACCGCTTTCCTCGGTATTATCACGTCGTCCACCTTAGCCCGAAAGCAGCTGGCCGATTCTGAACTTTTGCCCCTCATCGAATACCTCGAAGGAACCGTGTCATCTCCTCCTCAGCTCTTCAGGCGCGGACTGTCGCCATTTTGCTTGCGCGATGGTGTCCTCTAAAAGAAGAACTACGGTTCAACAGAAACTGTTTATCTGGTAGAAATACCCACCACGCTTCATGACGAAGTTCGTGCGAGCCATGACGACCTTTCTTCCGGTCATCACGGTTTTTCTCGCACATTGGCACGGATACGCCGAAAGTACTACTGACCCAGGCTAGCTGCCGTTGTGCACCGCTACGTCCGTACCTGCCGTGAGTGCCACCGGTGGAAGACACTGCCCATTAAACCAGCTGGCCCTCTGCAGCCTATCAATCCTCCGAAATTCCCATTTCAACAGGTCGGCATGGACTTACTGGGCCCATTCCCGAAGTCCTCCATGGGTAACAGGTATATAGCGGTTGCCACTGACTACCTCAGCCGCTACTGTGAGATCAAGGTCATTCCCCGTGGTGCCGCAGAGGAATTGCGCATTTCTTCGTTCACAACATTGTACTCCGTCACGGCGCCCCAACAGTCGTCTTAACTGACAAGGGAACCTCGTTTACGTCGGCACTCACGAGCGAGGTCCTTCGACTCAGTGGCACCACCCACCGCCAGACAACTGCCTATCATCCTCAAACTAATGGACTAACTGAGCGGCTTAACAAGACAATTGCAGACATGATTTCTATGTATGTAGACGACAATCATGGGAACTGAAACCGAATTCTGCCGTACATCACCTTCGTATGCAACACTGCGCTCCAGGAAACTACACGCTTCACTCCATTTCATTTGGTCCATGAACGCGAACCTTTGACTATGCTGGATGCCATGCTTCTTCCGGATTCTGCTCCCTCCACTGTCGTGGGGGCTAACCAATTTATTCGTGACGCAGAAGCCGCACGCCAACGTGCTTGACAGCGAATTCGGCACCAACAAGTACACGACGCCCAGCGCTACAACCTGCGACATCGAGAGGTGACTTATACATCCGGCGATCAAGTCTGGGTTTGGAGCCCAATGGGGTTGCGAGGGCGCTCTGAAAAGCTTCCGCGCCGTTACTTTGGACCTTACGAGGTGCTCCGTAGGCTCAGCGCGGTGAACTACGAGGTGCTACCACAAGGCGCTGTCCGCTCCTCTCGGCATCCGAAGTCTGAAATAGTACACGTCGACATAATGAAGCCTTAGTACAATCGTCGAAACATTTTAGGGTCCAAACTAGAGCCAGAGACTCCCGTATAACTTGCCCCGCTTTTCTATTGTTCCCCTACGTTTGCGGCATCGGGTCGATGCCTCTTGGAAGGGGAGCAGTGCCACGCCACTGACCATCTTCTAGCGCCACAAAGTGGCCGAATGTCTTGGCGCGTGGCTGAGCGTCGTCCTTGTCTGTCTCGAGCTTCGTCTGTATAAAAAAAGGGCAGCTTGGTTGTTCTGTTTGCTACGTGCGTTGGTGACAATATATATATATATATATATATATATATATATATGGTGCACAGCAACCACAGCTCTGCATAAAGAAAGTAACAAAATTCCTTTAAAGAAAGGTGTTACGCAAGGAAACACAACCTCCCCAGTACTATTGACACTTTGCTTAGAAGTATTCAGAGACTTGGAATGGAAGCAGTTAGGGATAATGGTAGATGGAGAATACCTCAGTAATCTGCAATTTGCTGATGGCATTGCCTTGCTTCTAACTCAGGAGATGAACCGCAAAGAATAATTGATGACCTAGACAGGAAACATTGAAAGGTAGGCTTGAAAATCAATATGCAGAAGGCTAAGGTAATGTTCAACAGCCTCGGGAAGGAACAGCAGTTTACGTTAGGTAGCGAAGCATTGGAAGTAGTAGGCGAATATATCTATGACAGGTAGTAACCGCAGCTCCGGACCATCAAAGGGTAATAACAAGGAGAATGACTGGGATGGAGCGAATTTTGTAAGCACTCCCAGATTATGACTAGCAGCTTACCGGTATTCCTCAAGAGGAAAGTATACAACAGTTTCATCTTACGTGTACTTACCTATGGGGCTGAAATGTGGAAGCTAACAAAAAAGGTTTACTTAAGTTGACCCCGCAGATGGCTATGGAAAGAGAAATGGTAGGGATAATGTTAAGAGACAGGAAACGTGCCGAGTGGATCAAAGAAATAACTCAAGTCACTGCTATTCTAATAGAAATCAAGAAGAAATGGGCATATGCAGGACATGTAGCGCGAAGAAATTATAACCGATGGTCGCTTAGGGCAACAAACTGGATTTCAAGGGAAGAAAATCGTAGCAGGGGGCGGCAGAAAATTAGGTGGGCGGATGAGGTTAAGAAGTTCGCAGCGGTCAAGTGGATGCAGCTCGCACAAGACCGGGTTAATTGGCGGAATGTGGGAGAGGCCTTCGCCCTGCAGTGGGTATAGTTAGGCTGAGGATGGTGAAGAATGGGCATACGGCGAGTATTCGGGCTTCCTCTGCACGTAGAATGTAGGCGGCGATGTCGAGGTTGTCTTCTGTAACGTGCGGCAGCATTGCATCGAGCGTTGTCGTGGGCGCCCTGCCTTACACAAGCTTGAATGAGGTTGCTCTTGTCTCCTGGACGGCCGTGTTATACGCGGAGATTCCGTGCGGAAGGCTAGTGTCCCAGGTCTTGTGTTCGGCGTCGACGCACATGACGAGCATGTCCGCGATAGTTTTATTCAGACGTTCCGTTTGTCCGTTCATCTATGGGTAGCAGGCGGTCGTCCTTCGATGGCTGGTCTGTCTTTACTCATGGCTAGAGTGAGCTTCTTCGTAAATGCTGTTCCCCTGTCCATGATAAGCACTTCCTAGCGCCGTGTCACAGAAGAACGCGCTCGACAAAAAACTTGGCGACTTCTCCTGCGGTATCATTAGGCAGTGCTTTTGCTTTTACCCACTTGTTACGCGTTGATAAGTTGGGAAAGTGCCGAGGACATCCATTCCAATTTTTGAAATGGCTTGGTCTGGGCTGGTTTTGCGATCAGTAGCCCAGCAGGTCTGATCGAATCGTCTTACGTTGCTGGCACTCGCGGCACGTCTTCACGTAATGCGCAATGTCTGCAGGCAACCGCGGCCAATAATATTTAACTTGCACTCGATGCAACGTGAGTGCCATCCCGAGATATTCTGATGTGGCTCATCGTGAAAAGCTTGCAAAATTTTCTTTTCGCGTTCTTTAGGCACGATCGACAAGGTGGTGTGCGGTCCAGTTGAGTGCGAAGTTTTTCTTCACAAGGACAACGTTGTGCAATGTGAAGGACGACACCTGACGCCTGAAGACCATAGGAGCAGAAGTCGTCTTGCCTTCTGGGTAATGCACCAGATCTCAACAGAGGGTCCGAGCCCTGCTACTCTGCAAAACTGCCATGCTTACCAGTTCCACGAAAGCGTCGTCGTCGTCCTCTTGCGGAGGCGCGTCAACAAGGGCCCGTGACAAGCAGTCTGCGTCAGAATGCTTGCAACCAGACTTGTACACCACAATGATGTCGAATTTTTGTCGGCGTAAGCTCCATCATGCAAAGTGGCCGAAAGGGTATTTCAAACAGGCGAGCCAGTAGAGCGCATGGTGATCGCTTACTATCTTTAATAGTCGTCCGTATAGGTACAGACGGAACTTTGACGTAGCCCATATGATCGCGAGGCATTCCTTCTCGGTCTATGAATAATCGGTGTCAGTTTTTGAAAGGGACTTGCTAGCATACGCGACAACTTTTTCTACTCCGGCATTCCACTGGACGAGAACGGTGCCTATACCTATGCTGCTTCCGTCGGTATGAATTTTTCTCAGCGTTTTCATCAAAATGACGGGGAACAGGTGCGGACTGTTATCGGCGCTTCAGTTCCTCGAAGGATTCTGCGTGCGATGCTTTCCACTGAAATAGAGCGTCTGCCATTGTAAGCAGCGTGAAAGGTTCGGCGAGGCATGAAGTTATTGAAGAATCGTCGGTAATGCGGACATAGTCCGAGAAATCAGCGCTAAGCTTTCTTGTTTCCGGTCTGTGGAAACTGCGCAATCGCTGCTGTTTTGTTTGGGTCGGGACGAACACCGTCCACGCTTACGATATGGCCCAGGAACAACTAGTAAAGTGGTGCTTTTCCGCTTTGAGCGTTAACCCTGATGACTTGATTGCGTCGAGCACTGTGCTAAGCCTATGCAGGTGGTCTTCAAAGGTCGAAGAGAAACCAGAAACGTCAAGTACACCAGACCAATATACCACTTCAAGCCAGCCTGTGCGGCATCTATTACTAAATGGAACGTCGCGAATACGGAGCAGATGCCGAATGGCATTACCTTGAACTCGAAGAGGCCGTCCGGAGCGATGAACGCGGTCTTCTCGCGATCTCTTTCATCGACCTCTCATTGCCAGCAGCCGCTCTTTAAGTCCATCGATGAGAAGTACCCTGCGTTGCAGAGCAGGTCAAATGTGTCGTCGATGCGCTGGAGAGGGTACACGTCCTTCTCCGGTATACTGTGCGGGCGGCGAAAATCGACTCAGAAACGAGGTGTCCCGTCTTCTTCGCCAACACAACTGGTGCCGCCCAGGGGTTCTTCGATGGCTGGATGACGTCATCACGAAGCATGTCCTCAACTTGCTCGCGGATGGCTTGGCGTTCTTATGTCGATACACGGCAGGGGCATCGGCTCAGCGGTCGGGTGTGTTCGTCCATTAAATACGGCGCTTGGCAAGTAGGGTTTATCGCACCTTCGATGCTGACGAGAAGCACTTGGTCTAGTTTCGAAGAAGGCAGCAAATCTGGTCTTTTCTGCTGTGGGGTAATGCCGGGTTGATGTCGATAGTACGCTGACGAGCTTGACCAAGTGCATCTTCCAGGGATTGTTTGGGGAGGGCGAATACATTCCTTATGTCCGCTAGTTCGTAGAGAAAAGCGATAGTCGTGTCCTTTTTGAGATGCTGGTATTCTATGAAGTTTGTTACCAACACCTGAGCTTGTCCTCTCCGGAAGTTGGCGATGCCTCTTGCGATGCGCAGACCTCATTTAAAGAGCAACCGGGTGTTTTCTTCGATGAGGCTTTTAGCGGTGTCGATCTCTGCGCTACCGACGCAAACTACGGTGATTGATCGAGGTGGTACGGTCAATTCTCGAGAACGTTTAGAGGGAAGTGTTGCGTTGACGTTTTCGTAGCACGTATGGCATTCTCTGACGAGAGTTTGATGATATGAAGCATATGGTAACTCTATGTTCATTTAGGAAGTCCATGCCAAAAATCACGTCGCACGAACACTGCTGTAGAAGCATGAAGCTCGTAGAGCAAGTACGCCCATTTACGGTTACTCTTCCAGCGCATCGCCCCAACGGAGTAATGAGGTTACCACCAGCGATGCGAATCAGTGGCCCATCCCAAATGGTCGTTACTTTCCTGAGCTGGGAGGCAAACGGTCCACTGATGACTGAATAGTCAGCTCCGATGTCTACTAGGGCAGTGATTGCGACCATCGACAGGAACTTCAAAATCGCTTGTTCTCGTCCTCGATTTGCACATGGGCGTTTGTGTTCGATCCCTGCTTCGTCTTGTTATAAGGTCGAGGCCGAGGCACAACGTCCTCGCTTCGCTGGGCGGCGTATCAGCTTGGTGCTTGGTCGTGTCGTCAAGGATGTTGACGTCGTGTGTAGCAGCGGTGTCACATTGAAGTCTTAGTGCGTAGAGGGCATCTTCATAAGGAGTATCGGCGTCATAGCGGCGTCTGCGTTACCTGTCGTCGGCGGCGGAGCATCTTCATTAGTTCGCCGTAGAGCAACCTCACTTCCACAGGTTGCTACCTTTAATTTCCCCTACGGAGACTTGGGTACCTTCCTCGCACACAGTCAGTGTAGTTGCGGCGGGGCGACGCAAAGTGGGCCATGTACGGTGATGGGCACCTGAACCGACGGCTTGGTGGCGCAAGCTCACCACTACTAAGACCTCCATTCCTTGAGGTCGCTCACCTTGACGGTGTTGTGGGGCATCGAGTGCATATCCGTGGAGACCGATTCGTCGGTACGCCAAGTGGCGTAGAATGTGGCCAGCCTCACCGCAGTGGAAGCATATGGCCTGCTGTTCGCAGTCCTCCAGGCGTCGCACTTCCTAAGGCTAAGAAATCGTTGATATGCTTAACGGCAAGGGGACAAAGGGTGGCTTTCAGGAACAGTACGCTAGCGTCGAGGGCTTGGCAAGCAGCGTCGGGCGAAGGGCGACGTAATGCAGCAGCATAGTTCATCGCTGTTGCTTCTTGTGCTGGTGCCGTCGTAGCTGTCGCTTGAGGAACGCCCAAGGCTTGTTGGACTTACTCGTCCGCTAGCAACGCAACCTGCGGGTGCGATGGCGATAGGAGGATTCGGCACAGCTCTTATCAAATTATCTAACGGACAATATCACTGCAGCTACCCCCGCTTGTTGCTGCAACATTGCAGTTGTTTGCAGAGAATACTTGAAGAGGCCAGTTGTACTGGTCGGGTCCGGGCGTCTGAGGTTGGCTTTACTGAGGATGGTTATCGTTCGAATACGGCCACGGTTTGGGTTGGATTTCTGACGAGGCAAGCGAAAAGAAATTCTTTGACGCCTCGCATCAAAAAAATCAATTTCTTTTCCGCACTCAATTTAGGATCTGCGCGGTGAAATAGGCGCTTCATTTCTTCAACGCAATGAAGGACAGACTCTTTAGGGAGTTGAATTTGGTAAAGAAAGTGGGCCTGGGATTTTTTCTTTTCAGATGACATATGCAAAGGCTATCACCAACTCTCTGGTAGATGTCAATAAAGTCTCCCGATTTTCGAACCAAATTCGGGCATAATCTTGAAAACCAAAGTAGACTCGCCTTAACTTCGTTTCCTTAGTCCAGGCATTGTACGTTTACACGCGATCAAACAGGTCGAGCCTGTCTTCCGCGTGCTCATCAGGTCGTCCTTGGAAGCAGGGAGGCTCACGGGACTGGACGGACAGCAAAGGCGGTTTCTGTTCAACGGGTGCCATCGTCGGGAGTATGTCACGCTGTCGGGATCGAGCACTTCCACCAGATGTCACTTGGTGGTGACAAGCCGATGACGCAAATGAGGAGTCTGGGAGTGCACTAAAGAAACACTTTATTGGGCTGACTTTCGCCCGAAAAAGAACTAAGTGATTCGGCGGCGGCGATAGCAACAATCGTGCTTGGCTGTCTTCGAACAAAGAACGCAAGTTTTACTTGTTAGTACTGACTTTGAAGGCGGCGGTGCGAGATCTAGATAAAGCCGCATTAGGACACTAGCATGACCGGAACAATGTAGAAACACACGTGATTGGCTAGAATATTTGAGATACGTCCAGACGCATCTTGCGCGATAAAAAAGCTTATAAAGCCTCGTCTTGCGACAACGGGCCTGAACAAACATGGTATACAGAATCGATCCGAGCGCTAAAACCACCCTGATAAAGCCACACCCAAGTGGCAGTCGGAAAAGAACAAATAAAGATTTAAATAGTTCGCGGCTTATTGTCTATAACTAAAAAGAATATCAAAAGTCGGATTCGTTTCTTCATACGGCTGACTTTGAACAAAATTGTAAGCTTCGATCTGCCCAAGATTTCAAAAATAAAAAAAAAAACAACAACCCATTGATATTGGAATGACTTGAATATAAGTTTGAAAGATGGAAAAATGACCGATACATATTTCAGCATAGTTGTTTCGGCGTGAAGTGCAGCAATCTTTGAACTGCAAATAAACTGGACAAAAAAAAAAGCACAAGTTTAGATTCAGGTCTCTGTCTGGTCTAGATTATCACCAGAAAGGGGTGCAAGTTGCTTTCATCATAAATGTCTTTTGATCATGTGGTGTGCGGAGTGCGTTGCGTGTAGGCTGTTTGCGTAGAGCATTCTTTTAAAATTTGATTTTCTTCAGCGTAATAAATCAGTTGAAACTCCAGCGATGTGCGGTGTGTGCCTGCTTTGCCTTGCGTCTGTTTTCGTTGCTGCCCATTATATGCAAGATTAAGCCTACTTGAAATCACAGGAGGAACACACAGAAATAGAACCTGTTCTTTGGCACCGTATGCGATTAAAGGAGAATTAAGATGAACCTCTTGCAGTACCAAAGAACTCACTGGTATTCAAACACCACATTTCAATGTAAGCAAAAAGCAAGGCAAGAACGAACCAAGGAATAGAAAATACAAGGGGGACTGTTCCCTTCCCCACATGACTTACTGCAACAAAGGAGATATAATTGAACTGGATACAGTTAAAGCTCGACTTAACGAAGCTGGGGAAAGCCACGAACTACTTAGGTAAATCGGGAATTTTGCTAAATTGAGTGATGTACTTCTCGATAGCCAAATTCAATAATTTATTCGCATAGTGTAGCTACCTCAGAAAGCCGCTGCGGCATCATTTTGGCGAATTGTAAATGGGCAGATACTGAAATAGCGGCCCGCGATAATAATCCACATCGCTATTGCGTGTGAAACAGTGAAATAATTCATTGGAGGTAGTTAGATGTCTTCTAATTGGGGTAAAACGAAAGACTTCTGAAACTCTTTGCTCTCATTTGCTTCTTTTTTCTTTCAAGCTTCTTTTTCTCTTTCTCTTTCTTCTTGTTTTTTTTTCTATTTTTATATTGCGATTAGTGTTTTCAATTGTGATGATCATTTGTCTTTTTTTACTCTCCTAACTCTTTTTCTCTTTTAATCCGTTTTTCTTTTATTCTTAAAGGTTTTCGTCGTTGTAGCACAATGACGAGACCCGATATTAAAGCTCTGCTACAGTGTCGCAGGTTTTGTGCACAAATTTGACGTATTTTGCCCAGTTTGGACCTTCGTGATTGTTTTGATGCCTGCACACTACATCGACGTATTTGGCTATTTTTAAGTCGAATTGCCTTTTATGGCTCTAGTTAACTGATTACTTTACACCACCTAAATTTTGCACACAAACACGTTTTTCTCCCTCTACGTCAACAAGCATTGTTTTACTCGTTAAAGAATTTATTTCTCGACAATGACAGTGGGCCACCCTAGCCGGACTCACAAATCCTGGCAACACTGATGAACCTATAAAATATATGCTCAACAAGAAGAGTCCAAGCCGGCTAAAAATTTACCTCCGTAAAACGTAGCCAGCAAACTTTGGATTCCTGTTAAGGTGAAGTGTGTCCAGCACGTATTTGGTCCCCTTCCTTTTTCCCGCAAACTTATGCGGAAGGCAAAATGCATCCACCACTGCACTTGCTATAAGGTAAATTGATGTAGAAATTAGAAATTTTATTTCGTAAGGCGCGATTCGGTTGAGCGAACCGTAGGTGCTCCGCAATTTTACCGTTCGCTTGCAATCAATATAATTTTGTGCAGTCTTTATAAAACAGGCCAAAGGTAGCACTTTTTCAGCTTAAGTTTTTGAAAAACATTCCTTAAATTGGTACATATCAGGCACTTAGTTTTGTTATTTGGAGTTAGTCAAATCAATATATTTTATGGGCGTCTGAGGGATAATTGGGATATTTTCTTTCAATCGGGTTTCGGTTAGTTGAGCTTTCACCGTAAAGCATTTAGTAAGAAAAAAGAAGTGACTATTGAGAAATAAGTCAGCTGAGAAAAAAGGCGCACTAGAAATAAGGAGGCATGAAGACAAGGCCAAAAGCTTGTTCAGTCGTATTACACCGAATAGCCTCTGCAGTTTCCGGCACTGTTCATCAAACTGGAGGATGTAAATAGTAAGTTTAAATGAAAAGAAGCTTCAATACTCCATGTCTCTTCATTCGATTCTTGTTCTTGCTGTGAACACTCCCGATTGCGCTTACATGCCGCAGATGGGCGTGTAACGTTAACAGGGTAATAGGCAACTGGAGTTAGAGCCTCATCAGCGCAGAGGCCCAACCACCTTTTAGATAATAAGACATAATTCGCTTACTAGTCAATTCCTTTTTTTCGAACGTTTTCCCTAGCGGGTTTGTGGTCGGCAAAATTGGAGTGAGCTTTCCAGTTTTAAAATTGATTTCAAATTGAGCAAATTGATTCGAATCAAAAACGGCTTCCTGCATGGTCTGCTGTCATAAAGAGCGTACTTTGTACGTAGCGTCATGTTAATTCGCCGGCGCATGTGAGGAAGGGACGATAAATTGGCGCATCGCATGCATAATATCGATCGCAATTTCTTTCCCTTTTGCTCTCAGCGACGTTACGTTGAAAACAGTCTCGCCTATCTTTCGCAAAATTTATCATTTCAACCATTATCTTAAAGAAGCACATCTTTCAGAACTTACATACACATCATCCCGTAGAGACCGCTCTTATAAAGTAGGGATCTCCTTTTTTCTCACGAACACATACCTTTGCTCATTTATTTACAAAGACAGCCAAGAATGCTACCCCCTGCTCACTTCAATCGCTGCATTTACCGGCACTGATTTGTTCAGATCGTGTGTTGAAAAACTTGTTTATTCCCGATAATATATTTTAACGCCTTCTTTTTCTAGTTCCAACTTTTTCCGTAGTGCCACACTTTTTGTGCTATATATATTGTCATGCATACTTTCTTGCAAAAATAAATGCCCGACTTCCCCACGCTAAAGCAGAGCTGGTGGAAAAATGTTTTTAACGCAGCGTTCCTGTCGACAGGCAATACGTAAAGCCACTTGCCCAAAACAATGGAATGGACCTATTGCAGCATCCGACAAGCTCATAATTTCAGGACAGCGAGATAAAGCGATAACTTGTCTCGACTCTGGATGTTTATATCCCTGGACGGGAAATACAGCCATTATTGTTCCCGGGCAAGGTATCCGTGTTCCAGTTCAAGCGGGCAAAATTTCTCCAGCAAATGGCTCGTTCACATTTGAGCATTCGGCGGCGCGAGCGAGCGAAATCTGCTGCCGCTGACGCGCTTCTTCGTTTGGACTTCTGCAACCAACACAACGCCGCTGTCGCCATTTCGACTGCGAGCTCCCGTTAACTCTAACCTGACCACTCGGCTGCAGCTAGGTACGCCACCAAAAGCATACAGATAGGCTAAGTGCCGAAAGGAAAACGCATTATCATTCAATTCTTCACTAAATCATGGCATATCTTACCCATATACTGTGGTAACAAGAGCTTCAACGTGCTATTTGCAAGCACCGTAAGAAAAAGGCGTATACTTGCCGCTCATACTAAGGACCGCGTGAGATGTTATTCTAAATATCTTCCTTGACAACATTGCTTTTGTATTCAGGGTGGCGCTTGTCCTACCGCACATTATACAGCTTCACGGCGTCATGGTGTCGAAAGCGTTTCGGCTGTGGCCGTCACTTATTGTGAGTCGATGGTCGATTGCGAGTGCCCTGAGGGAGGCTAACCGGTTGATGCCGTTGGCCGTGCCGACTGAACTTCCTCGGAAACTCGGCGGAAACAATCCGGCGGCAAGATCGGTCCCGGACCGTATTGGCTGTCCGCCGAGATTTCCGGCGGATTCTCTGCAGCGTTAGCGGATTTAGCTCGCTTTTCCGCCGAATGCTCAAGTGTGAACGTCCCATAACGTCTCCTGGCAAGCCCCGATGCTGTGCCGAACGGCAGCGATGCAGTAGAAAGAAGCATTGGCGGATAACATGTCTAAACATGGAAGCGAAATCCTAAGGTGCGTTCCAATACTCCCTAGAAGACGTCTACGTAGGCGGCTAGCCGGAAAGCCGCCTATTTCGGACGCGTTTTAATTCTCACGATCATGCTCACGACATTTAAGACAGGCATTATGTCGCGAAGACTCACATAGACAAGCACAATGCAGAACCGGCGCTAACTTCATCTAACTGTACTTGCTGAGCAGCCAGCAAATATGTAGCAATCAAGGCACGCGCCGAAACGGGGACAATGTAGTGTCAACTAGGACATGCAAGATAGGACATCTCGGTCTTCGAAATTTTCCCAGGTTCACACAATCTTTTCCTCTCTTTTTCATATGATAAGCTTCCAAAATCTCTCGCGCCATAGTAATTCTGCTCCGTCCAAGAATCGTGATCTCCCGAAGTCATTGTTCACACTTCTTGCACAGCAGGCGTCGCTTTTACCTGGCGAATGTTACGCCGCTCTGTCACAGATGATGCATTCCGCACAATGTTGCGCTAGATATGTACCGATGCGCACAAAAGTAAGCGGAGCACGAAATGTTCTCGTAAACATCTTCACGCTTTGCATTAGTGAAAGGGAGAGTCGTGGTATGTGTGAACCGGTAGTAGACGTCAGTGCCATTTCACGTTGACAACTAGGGGTTTTGTCATCTTCTGTTTAGGATCATGATTTGATTTTGAACAGAAAAGCGTGCTCTAATTACTTATGTCTGCACCTGTGCCTTCTGCTTCTTTTATTGACCGCGCGTGTTCTACTTCACGGCGATTCACACATCGTCCTGTTCGGCCAACATAGACCTTAACGCAGGTCAACGGTATCTGATATACTACCCCGGTGCAGCAATTCACAAACTTGTTTCCATACTTTTTTTTTTTTGCAGCAGCAGCAGCAGCTCCTATCTCCCTCATTCGTTGTGCGCGCACAGAGCGGCGCAAATTTCCGAGGAGCTAAAAAGATGACGGGTACGTCATGCTTATTCGCCACATTTTTGATGTTGTGGACGATACTGTGCCCATACGCAATCGCTTCCGGCTTCACAGGTTCCTTGGCTGGCTCACTAGGCTTTCAAACATGGTCCCTTTGATTTCTCTCAGGAGGGCTTCAGCAGTGGGGATGAAAGAGCACGGAACCATTGTCTTGCAGAATAATGATCCAGTCCGAGGATGAGGACGAAGAATGAGGAGTTTAGCTGCCGTGTGTGCCTCGTCTTTCTTCGTCCTCGTCCTTTCGCTGGTTTTTTATTCTTCAAGACAATGTACCAACTGACCCAGGCTTCAACTCTCCGGCAATGTGAAATTTGCCAAACCAAACGTTCTATCTATTTATCAATACTAGCCTGTATGGCAGGGGGACACGACTTCGTGAGAGAAGACTCGAGGAAACGGTTGGCTATGGCGCGTTTAACTGTTTTAAAAATAGCCGACGCATAAGGCAGTATCTTCTGTGCCCGCGGTATATACTGCCAACACACATGGTCATCGCTCAACATAAAATTCAAATCTAAAAATTGCCAAGACCTCCGCAAGGATAGTTCGTAAGTGAAAACTAGAACCCGCCTATGCTCATTAAAGCTGTCTAACACCGTGCTCACAGTATCTGTGTAGGTCAAGTCATTGTGTTTCTCAATAACTATCAAACAATCGTCTACATATCTCAACGCTTTATTACTCCTTTCCCAATAAACTTGGTTCTAGGGATAGGTCAATAAAGGTTAAAATATGTTAGTAAGCACTTGTGCTACACGGGATCCAATGCAGATCCCTTGTCTTTGACGAAAACATTTGTTTCTGAAAGAGACAAATGTAAGACACAGGTCAAACTCAGGCAACCTCATGAAATCACGTATTGAAACTCTTGAGGGGTTCTCGAAATCAAACGTGCCGTTACTTCCTATAGCCTCTCTTACAGACGTAAAGCGTAAACAATGCATCATGAGGAACAGAGTAAAACAGACCTCCAACATCCACTGAAAACACATAATCAGTGGAAGAATTTCCCTCTAGAAACCTAACATCTTTAGAACTGTTTGTAGTAAACGGATTCTGTACGTGAAGACAAGGTGCTTCTGCAGGCGCTTGCTGAAAACCAGGTGCCATGAACTGTTCTCACTGACCATCGTTCTAAACGGTACCGATGGTTTGTGGGTTTTGGCAATAAAAATACCGTGAAAGCATTGCTCTTGCTCCTAACAATCTCATTTGCCAATCTGATCAATCCTAAGTCCTTATACGTTTTGGCCGCCCTGCCGTTCACTGTCGTCTTCCTGCTTTTAAAGAAGTACAGTTATAATTACATTTATTCCAACGTTTCGTTCACTGCATTCACGGTATTGCTCAAAGCAATTCTTTGATCTCCTGGTTTTATAAATTAGACTTCATGCGCATAAAATTCCTTTGATCTTTCGGCTATACATATCAAAACCAAAATTGAAAGGAACTCTAATAACGCAGCAATCTACTAATCTGCAGAGCGTTATTACGATGCCCTCGAGCGTTTTAAGGAACTTGTTCCCACAAATAGGGCACTGCTGTTTAATTAGCTACGCCCACTGTTTTGAGCCGAAACACAATATTTGAATTGATCTATCAGGCTGTCGAATCTGTATTTGACGGTGGAGTTATTACTTAAGAACGTTTCTTTATACGCACCAGATTACAAGTATTTTGTAAACATGCTCGGTAATGAGGCACACTGCTACGTGTAATGTACATACGCAAAAGGCAGGCGATGTCTGCGGCTAACTAATACGTAAACTAGGAAAGTAATGAAGATTTAGTTACAAATATAGCTTAACATGAATGCCAGCGAGTTCGAATGACTAATATCAGCCTGAGCGATTTCAAGTGAGCGAAGAACATACGAGTTTAGTGAGAGCTTAGGTTAACGTTAAGGTAAATATGAACAGAAATGATGACGACTTCCTGCATATTATGGAGCATTGGCTTCTACTTGAGCTGTCCAGCCACAAATGAGGCAGTATGTTTAAAATATATATTTGTTTTTAACACAATATTTATTTTTTTAGGAATTACTCGGGAAAGTAATAGGGCCCGGGATAATATACAGACAGAAGTGTTATACCGCAGCAGGACGCTGTTTTCTCTCAGTATGTATCTAGTTCTTGAAACATATTAATCAAGAATAGACACAAACATCTAGCACATTAAACCTCTGAGGTATCGTGAGTTGCCCATTCAGCCTGACGGGTCATAACAATCAGGGGGGTCAGGTCACTAGTCTGAAAAGTTTATATGAATAATGTCAAAAGTTGGCTGCACATTGGCATTGAGCCTTATGTTTGTGCTAAATTTGTGCATAGCAATCCAATTTTTAGTAACGATTAACTGGCTGGCTAGGTCACAGAGATACTGATATTGTACAGCACCCACTGCTCCAGTCCATGTGTGGAACAGCCAGAAAGTTTGGCGTGCTTTCTCTCGCATACAGGATACAGGCGCTATAATGTTTTCCCTGCGCCGTCAGCTACACATCTTAAGATTTATTGGGGCTAATTTGGAAAAACTAGTGAGACACTGAGGCCATGAGGTCCCCATTTCATTCGTCACCAAACAATATTGTGTTCGCCGCATGCGCGAGGATACGAGTGCAACAATTACCTCTTCTCGCGTCCAAACTCGTCTACAATCGCTCCCCGAAAAGTCACTGAATGAAACCTAAACCAGCGCAAACAAAATACGGTTTTGTGCGCTTTAATCAATGTATGCAAATATTTTTATATTTCCGTGCAAGAACAGAGCGGAAAATCGCCTGGCTGTCAGTGCCTGATATTGTCACATATAGTGGTGACAATGCCCTTATCGACAAATGAGGGGAATGGCGTTGCGCTCAAATTACCTCTACATTCTACAGGCTCGTGCCCGCAAAAGAAATAAGTTATCGGCGACGAAGACAGCAGCAAGCGTGCTCGGCGGTTATCAATGCGCAATTCCAATCGACGAATACCCGGTGCACTGTCACAGCCTCAAAAAAGAGTCGGTAGAAGTAGAAACCAAACTACATAAAGTTCATTTTAACACTGTCTTTATCGCTTTGACAGAAACATGGTTTGGTTCAGACTCCAGTGCAATACATTTTTCTGATTACAGGCCTATTTGAGAATTCCGAGTTGGAAGGCGTGGTAGTACAATGCCTTTATATGACCAAACACATTTGTCATTTGATACCTTGAAGCAGTATTTTCTTGTACATGACAACTTTGAAACTGTGCGCATTGTTTCACGTAGAATCACCATAATGGATGTGTATCGCTCCCTTCAAGGTGATTCAGATAGCTTCTTTCAGTGGATTGACATTTTTCTGAATATTGCAAACCTGAATAAGCGGTGTATTATTGTGTTAGATAATTGCTGTATTAACCTTTTTTGGAAACTAGCCCTCTCATAATAATACTAAATGAAATATTTATGTGTAATGGTTATGAAAATATTATTGAGTTGCCTCTTCGAATTAACCAGCGCTCCGAAACATTAATTCATTTGTCTTTCACTGAAATTCCGCGCGATTGCAATCTATTCGGTGTTTTTTCATCTGCGATTAGTGATCACTAGCCCCTCTTTGTACCTCTAAGGGACCGACGGGCACAACAGATTAGCGCGGGAATTCGGGGAGCATATGTGGCTACCAGCCCAGCCCCTCTTTGTTCTCGTAGCAGGAGTGGCCGCAGGTGGTGCGCAGGCAGGAGGGCGCCGCGAGGCTCCTGGCAAAGCACGCCAAGTCATTTAGGATGACGAGCGTTGCGAGCTAAGTCAGAGTCAATGACGTGGTGAACACCAGTTGGCACGCGCCGTCTTAACCCTGTAGTCGCAGGCGATACATACATTAACGCGGGCACCCAATGGAATGCGGTGGCGAGCGGCTAACATGAGCACCGCACTCGTGATGACTGGCGAGCCGTGGCAGGACTGCTGACCACTCTTTTCTTCCCCCCACCCTCTTTTTTGTACACCGAGTTCAGCGCGCTGTCTTGACCTTGCGGTTGCGGATGAGACGCTCGTTCACACGAGCGCCCGATTGAGTGTGGTGGCGAGCACTAACAAAAAAAAAAAAGGTTCATCGTGAGGACAGCCGAGCTGTGACACAACCAAGAACCACTCTTTCTTTTTCTTTTTTTTTACAACGGTACCCATTGACTCTAACGTTCACCGGCCAGGTGAACGGCCACGTGTACCGCGGAATGTAGGAAGGACGTGACCCTAGGAGTTTGGCGTTTCGTTTTTCTTTTTTGTTTCAGTGAGAGAGGGTATAGTCCTCTTAACGTTGAAGGGGGAGCTGTACGTCACAGTGAACCAATCAGTTTGATGTTTGTTGTGATTGGAGTTGTGCAAATTAGGGCTGCACCTCAGCGGGTTAATACCGAGCCCGAGGGCCGAGTCCGGCGTTCTGGGCTAGGTTTAGATGCTCTGTATCTTCGGCTATGCCGAGGCGGGAATATTTCCCTGTTAGCCAGTTCCACCTTGCAACTATGTTGTAAAAGTTGTTCTTGTAAATATTTGCTGTGTACATAGACATTTACTTATTCTTCTGGCAACCTCCTGTCTTGAAGTCATCGCTAGATACCGTCTCCGGCGAGGCACCTCTGGCGCAAGGAATCTCCGCCGCAACACGTCACCGTCTCTGACGGCGCACCTCTGGTGCAACGGAACATTACCTTTTCCAGAGAAGATGACGATGAACACTCCAATATGCACCGGAGAGTTTCTGATGATAAAAACATCCCCAACCTTCGTAATTTTAGGTGTACAATCAGCTGGGCTGATGTATATCGTGAGGCGGACTTGTCCCCAGCCGCCAACATATTTATAAAAAAAAACTGTTAGATGTTTCCGGCACTGCGTTTCCAAGCAAAAATATTGTGAGCCTTCCAGGGATCTTCTTCCACGTGTACATACCATCGTCATCATCCCGCGGCGCCACCGGTGGCACGCGCCTCGGTTGTCCATCGGAATAAACGCCAGACATGGCATCCCTTTCTTTGCCGTCTCGACATTGCCGTCTCGACCTGGCCTTCTTCCACAAGTGGTGGAGGTGAGGGGTGCAGCAGCGTCGGATGCCATAGGCTGGGTTGCCAGCTCTTCTTTAATTATGCTGCGGAGACCGGCGTCATTAGAAGTTACGGAAGAATGATCGCGCCCGTGTCGACAGACAGGCTTGAGGGTTTGGAGCTCCTCGCGGATGATCGCTCGAATCAGTGCCCGCAGGTCGAGGTCCGCAGAGGTCGGGCCAGTAGCGATGCCGAGCTGCAATCGGGAGGACTGCACCTGGTCAAGGCGTTGGCAGGTCGTAATAATGGCATCATCAGTTGAAGGATTCTGAACAATTCGTTTCAAGACGTGGTGTACGCGTTCATGTTGCGGCATAGTGGGACTAATACGCCGGCAAAGAGTAAGCATGATCTCTATGTAAGACGCATATGACTCATTGGGACCTTGGAGGCAGGAAGGGAGCTTGTTCTTCGCGATCACAGTCCGAACTGCCGGGTCCGCTAAGTATTGGCGAAACTGGTGCTTGAATGTGTCCAGTGAGTGGTGTGGGGTTCGCGGTTAATAAGCCAGGTTCTGGCGACTTCAATGAGGTTGAAAGAAACATTGAAAAATTTTAGAGCATCGTACCACCGGTTGTAGGCACTGCAGCGTTCATATGTTTCCAGCCAGTCATCGACGTCTTCATCACGACGATCATCGAACAGCGGCGGGTCGCGTTGTCGTATGGGTACAGTCAGAGGGGGTGATACAGCTGAGGTAGAAGGTCCTGCCGGTTAATGGGTACTCTCAGTAGACATAACGATGGTGGTAGGTGGTAAACAGCGACCGGAACGTAGCTCCAGCGAGAGGCAGGGCATACAACAGGAAGGGGATCAAGTCTCACCTTCGCCACTTGTGGAAGAAGGCCAGAGGCTTTCCACAAAATATCTTGGAAAGCTAGAAAAGTATGGATGACAGGAGCATTTTTGAAACGAATTGAACAAAAGAACAAAATGTTTCCTTTTCTTTTGAAAACGAGAAAGCCGGGTGAAAATATTTGCATTTAGGAAGCTCAGAAAAACATTAAATTCATTTATGAAGGCTAAATATTTGTTCTATATTAATAAGCTTTCGTTTATATTAAAAAATTCCAAGTTACTTTCGTAATGAAATAATTTTATTATGGGACAAAAAGAATTACCTTTTTTATAAGCTTAGTATTAACGATGAGAATTAAGCAGTTGTGTCACTTTGAAATAAGCCCAGTGGACACTTTTTAGAGGCAGGAGAGTATCATGCCCTTGTTACAAGTCACAAATCTCGGACTGTAGATACATACTTGCCCTCCCGCAGTACCGATTTCAATATTTTGTCCTCTACTACAATAGAGGAAGTCGTTTCTACCATTATTGCTCTTAGAAATACGTGCTGAACTGAAGATGACGAAGTTGTTAGCTTTCAAATCAAATTTGCTGTTAATATTTTCGCTGGCACCTTACGCATATCTATAATACTCTGTTGTGAACTGGAGTATTCTCCTCTAATTAAACGTTCCGTGTGTTGCCGTGTTTTTTAAAGGAGGCAGCCAAAATGACTCGAATGATTATTGCCCAATTTTAGTATTGCCATTGTTTTCAAAAGTAGCTGAGCGTATAGTCTTTAGGCGGATAAGTAACTTCTTGCAAGTAAACGTCTAATCTGTAGCCACTAGCATGGCTTCCAGGCAGGTAAATGAAACCAGATAGCACTGTTATAAATTAAATATTCTCTAATTATTAATTTCTAAAAGAAGTTTTTATGACGGAATATTTTTAGATTTTTGTACAGCTTTTGATTCACTGAAGCACTCAAGAGAGAGAGAGAGACTCTTTAATGGAAAAACAGATAATTTTGCCGGCGTTTAGATTTCGCTGGCATGCTACTTTGTGTGGGTAGGGGAATTCGGGAGGGAAAGATTGAAAAATGAATGGTGAGGGAAATAATAGAATTGAAGGGGGAGATAAAACACGGCCATTAAATACGTGGTAAGGTGTTTCGTGGAGTGATATAAAATCAAATAATGAAATGCATGATCCGACAAATTTGCTTATAAAGTTTACAGCTTGCAAAATGCCTGACAGAAACATGCGAGGTGAATTTAGAGTTTGTGAAGGAGTCCAATGTCTTTCAAATATGTAAATAAAAAGTTCATCGCGAGTCTCTGTTGCCTAGGGCAGGCTAAGGAACCTAAAACACTGTGCATTGTTAAAGCAGTGGGGAGAGCTTCTCCACGCTGTGTTCACAGTTTGCACACTCGTCAGCGTACGCAGTGCACCCAAGTAGGATATGTTCCACAGTTTCAATCGAGCCACAGTTGTCACAACACGGGCTGTTCATTTCACCAAAACGGTAGCGCAATTCATTTGTGTATGCACAGTTTAGACGAAGTCGGTGGCAAAGAGTTTCTAGTTGGAGAGGATATTTCGAAGGAAGTCTTATTTTAGATGTGGGTCAAAAGAATATAGAAATTGGTAGTGATGCGTCGGCAAGCTCCAAAGTCGATACTTTGTTTCGGAAGCAAATCTTTTAGCCAGTTGGGATGCATCAGATTTCGTGAAGGTCCTAATGTACCTTTGATGTTGGTGGCCTTGGCGAGCCGCTTCATCTGCTTTTTCAATGGCTTTAATACCACAGTGAGCTAGTATCCACTGAAATGTTATGCAGTGACCTGCGGCAATAACCACATGATGAAGATACCCGATGTCAAGGAAAACAGGATGATGATTGTTTTTCTTCAGCAGGTTATTCAAGATTTGCAGAGATGCTTTGGAATCAGTGAAGATAACTCATCTTCCGGGAATTTGGCGCAGGATATAGGAGAGAGCTTCTTTAATGCCTTGGAGCTCAGCTGTCGTAGATTATGTCTTCCGCTGCAGCCGGTAAGACAGGACATTGTTTGTTGAGGGTACATAAAGACCCCAGGATGAAGTCTCTTGAGCAGTTGAACCGTCAGTGAATAAGTGGGTGTGCTGCGTATATTCCTTGACTATATAGGCGAGAGCAGCTTGCAGAAGTGCTGCCTGTGGCATGCGGCGTTTCGCATCCACGCCAGGAACAAACATATTTACCTTTAAAGACAATAGTGTCCATGGAGGAAAGGTGACTGGTAGTAAACTACGTGGCTGAATAATAGTAGGGAGGGGCAGAAACTGTACTGCTTGACCAAAGCCAGAGTTGCTGTGAGTTTGTTGGACACGATGCAAGAAATGCTTATTCCCTTGGAGGACATGTCGAAGATGGGTGCGCATAGTTTCTTGGGCGGCTATCACATCTAGCGGGAGGCATCCTGCTTCTGCAAGTTTTCCTGATGCAGAGGATCCCTTTGGGAGTCCAAAGCATATCCGCAAGCAGTTGTTCCGTGCAGCCTCAGGAATCTTCTTCCTTATTGGATATAATCTTTGAAGTACCAGTAAATAGTAGCGTAGCGCTCCTTCAACGTAGGCCTTTTCAAGCAGAACCATCGATCGGCAATTGCTGCCTCTATCGTGTTCCCGTCATGAATCTGAAAACCTGTGATGCTGCAGTGATTATCTCATGAAGTTTTTTAATCTGAGGGGCCCAAGAGAGGTTACTGTCAATTATAACCCCTAGGGACCGGTGTGATCGTACATAGGACAATGACCATCCACCCAGAAGGAGCGGGTATCGAGTCATTCTCTTCCTCGTAAAAGCCATAGCAACACTTTTCTGGTGAGAGCCGAAGACCTCGGGGAGCCAGGTACATTGAGATGTGCATTAACGCTGTCTGAATTTGTTGCTGCGTTATATAACGCTAACGTGATGCACTCCAGATGCAAATATCATCTGCAAAAATTGTAATGCGTACTCCACGGCGAAGGTTTCTTGTTATATGTATAAGGGCAATATTGAACAGGAGAGGGCTGAGCACAGCTCCCTGAGGTACGCCCCTCTTCACTGCATAAAAGGCAGTTTAACCATGTGGAGTGCTCGTAAAAATTTACCGTTCTTGTATTTAGTGTCCAATCCATTTGTAAAGCTTTAATCCTAGGCCAAGGCTGGCCAAGGCTGCGAGAATTGCATGATGAAATACAGAGTCAAAAGCAGCCTTGATGTCAAGGAAAACGGCTGTCGAGATGTATCCAGCGTGAAGGTACTCTTGAAGTGATGAGACAAGGGTAATAACATTATCAGCCGCAGACCTATTCTGGCGAAGCCCGTTCATTTCTTGAGGATATTCATTTCTGTTCTCGAGGAACCAGGTGACGCGTTTGGAGATCATTCACTCCATAAGCTTACCGACGCAGCTCAGTAGGGCGATGGGTTGGAAGGATGCGTAACTTGTTGGCTATTTAGAAGGTTTCAAAACGGGCACAATTTTCGCCAACTTCCATTCCGTTTATTCCATTACCCTTTAACCAGATAGTGCTGTTAAAGGGCAAAGCTGAAGCACTCAAAAGACACGGTTTTCGTGCAGTAGCAATTGGACGTTTGGAGAAGACATAAAATCCTGTACCCATGTATACTCAGCTAGGGAGTGTAAAGTTGACTTCTGGTCAAATACACCTTGATTTCGCTCAGGGTTCAATTCTGGTACCTCTTCTGATTATTTTACATTATTGACATCGTCAACGTTCAGTTTACTTCTTGTATTATGATGGATACCAATGATCCGAATATGTTACTTTCCAGTTCAAATCTTCCAACAATTGAGGTTTAAGGACAGTGAACGGGGCTAGCTAACGCTATCGCGTAGATATCTTAAAGGCGATGCTTAGGTTTCCTCGACTTTTTGTACTGCTCCCGCAATTCACTGTTTTAAGCCATTCCTAGAGGTAGATTTTTATTCAGAAAAATGTATTCATCTTTGCCCTAAATTATCGACCAGGTTGTTTGTCCCTGCAATAGATTTTCGGTTTGGTTCGGCTTTGCTTTGGGGTTTACCGTCCCAAAGCGTCCCAGGCTAGAGAGACGACGAAGAGGACGGCTCCATAAATTTCGGTCACCTGGGATTCTTTAATGTGTACTGACATCACACAGCACAAAGGAGTAAAGCTTTTCGCCTAAATAGAAAAGCGCCCGCCGAGGTCGGGATGCGATCCCAGATCCTTGGGCGCAGTAGTCGAGCGCCCTAACCACTGCGCCAACCAGGCGAAAGCTTCATTAGCCGCGATGCAGCGCTTTTCATCATCATCATCAGCCTGACTATACCCACTGCAGGGCGAAGGCATCTCATATTTCTCCAATTAACCCGGTTCTGTGCTAGCTGCATCCACGTGACTCCTGCGAACTTAAATTCATACGCCCACCTAACTTTCAGCGCTTTTGCCGTGGCGCAAATTTCCGCTGTGGCTGCACCGCAATTTCTACTTACACTTACACTAACGTACCACACTCACAGACGATAGTAAGCGCCGTAAATCTGTGCCCCTTTCATGAGTACTATGGCTCATGGGATTCAATGGAACTGTAGAAGCTTCAATCAGAACGGTCCTACCCTTCGTACAATTGTGCCTCAGCGCCGTCCTCTTTTCATACTTCTTCAAGAAACGCGCGGTCCTTGTAAAATTCCTGGTTACTGCACTTACCAGACACCTACTATCCAACATAAAAACGACCGTTCAGAGGGACAGGCGGCCGTCTTAATCCGAAACGATTGTCCTTCCACTCAGCTCTCGCTTCAATCCCTTTGCTCTTCCACTCGTGAGATTGTTGCAGTAAAAATCTTCCCCCCTGGCAAAAAACCTTTCGTCGTAGCATCGGCCTATTTCCGGCCAGGTAACGTCATGGCAGAACCCTGTTCCTGGCTCCCTGACCTTGAAAACCCAGCACACCCTTATCCTATTCTTATTGGCGGAGATTTCAACGCACATCACGCAGCCTGGAGCTCATCTCAGCCTAACCAACGTGGTAAACACCTATATGACGCCCTTGATCAAACTCTTCTTACCCTGTGCAACGAACCTAACGTGCCGACCCGTATCGGTCTCCATCCCTCTCAAGCAGACACTACACTGGACCTTACGTTCTCATCACCGCGTCTTCTTCGGTGCTGGGAAGTCCTTTCTAATTCTTGGGGTAGTGATCACTTGCCCATCTTGCTCACTCTCAATCGTAAATGTCTTCGCGTTCGGGCAACACGTTCGTTTTTCAACTGGGACAAGTTTCGTGCTAATACTACGACCCCCTTCTCGGATATTGACTCCTTCCTGTCTGTACTCCGAGATGCCCGCACTCAAGCTCTCGAATATATCCCCTGTGACGATTCCACAGTTGGCATGGATGCTCACCTGGCTAACCTTTGGCGTCGCGCAGATCACCTCACGCAACGTTTTCGGACACGCGGAAAACGTCACAAAGATCTCGTGCTTCTTCGACGACAATTCAAGCTTATCCGGACATACCAGCTTCACCTGCAAAGTGAGGCTTGGCACTCTACATGCGACCGTCTTGGACAAGTACCGGGCCTATCACAACTTTGGCGCATCTTTCGTGGCCTAAATGGCAAGGCACGCGGGGCACCACCTCTCGCCGATCTCCTTCTCAATGGCAACCCGGCTGATGTTGAAGATGAAGTTATACGCACCTTTTTCCCACACGCCAGCCTAACGCCTCCACCAGCAGTTTCCATTTTCCCAGTCGGAAACCCTGATCCAGACCTGGATCGCCCATTCTCAAAGGGAGAACTGCAAGCAGCCCTCGGAAGAGGCCGAGCTCGCGCCACACCCGGGCATGACCGAGTTAGTTGGCAGGAGCTTCGCAATCTCGACTCGGCAGCCCAGGATGCCCTTCTCGACATCATTAATTCTTACTGGGAGACCGGAACGGTACCGGATAACCTCAAGCTTTCTCTTATTCTTCCTATCCCTAAACCTGGCAAAAACCCTCGACTTCCTAGTAATTTGCGTCCAATTGCACTGACTTCACATCTCTGTAAACTCATCGAGCGCCTGCTGCATACCCGGATTAGTCACTACATTGAATACGTCAGTCCTGGATTTCATCCAGCTCAAGCCGGCTTCCGCCCTAACCTTGGAACGCATGACTGCCTTTGGCTTTTGCGAAGAGTTCTGAATAGAGCTCATCGTAAAACGCTACCTGACTATCTCCTGGCTGTCGATATACACAAAGCTTTTGACAATGTTCGCCATGAGGTTATCCTGGAGGAACTCGCCAAACGCTTTCCTAGTAATCGTGCCCAAATCTGGATCCGCAATTTTTTGACATCTAGACCCATTCAGCTACATGGCAAAGCTCCGGGATGGGTGCCCAAAACCTATTACTTGGATAGGGGTGTACCTCAGGGCTCCATTCTCGGACCCATATTGTTCAACTTGGCCATGACACGCGTCGCCGAGAATCTGGAAATCAGCACAAGCGCAAGATTCGCTATATATGCTGATGATATTACCGTCTGGACTGAGGCAGCGGATTACGTAGACAAATATTCTATGGAGACTGAACTTCAGGCGGCCCTTCTTTGTCTTGAAGATACACTAACCAAAATTGGCCTCGAACTCGCACCACATAAAACAGAATTGATTAGTATCGACGGAAAACATAAAATAAACCCCAGTATGTAGATCCATCTTCACATCGGAGGCAACACCATCACCTCCTCAAATGGGCAAATCCGCATTCTTGGCCTGCCCATATCAAGCTGCAACAGCCCCCAGAAATGGGTTCATCAGTTACAACGCCTTTGGCCAGCACTGCTACATACTATTCGTCGCCTGTCCAACCGGCACGGCGGTGCGCGGCAGCATGCCTGTCGTGCGATGGCCAGAGCAGCGGCGGTCGGAAAAATCCTCTATGGCACACCGGTCCTCCAACTGTCGAAGACTGACTTCGCTAAGGTCGAACGCCTTCATCGCGCAACACTACGCACTATTACCGGTCTACCTAAGCACACTCCTATAGCCGAACTTGAGCGTTTGGCCGCTCTTCCACCTCTCACTACCATCGTTACCGAGTCACAGACGCGTCATCGAATACGTCTAGAGAACACTGTCCAGGGGCGTCGCCTGCTGGCGTGGGATGAACAGCGTAACGACAAAACACCAGCCCTATATGCATCACTTCCCCCTTGGGAGATGCCAGTAGTCACACGCGTCCATCGCCGACCTATAAACCGCGATTTTGTCATTCCCCGGGAGCTCCTAGCTGCCCATCACCGACAAGAGCGAATCCCCGATACGACTGACATATACACCGACGCATCCATTACAAGCGAATTCGCATCTATGGCCTGGGTATGCGATGACAACCCTTCCCTTTTTCAGGCGCTTATGCCTGCCATCTACCTCAGGGTACCCCTCTTCACGCTGAACTCCTCGCGATTTGGGGAGCCTTGTCAGGAGTGCCTTGCACCGGAACTGGGTCACTACGTATTCTTACTGATTCCTTTGAAGCTTACAAGGAAATCGCTACTCCGGGTTCACAAGATGCAACAGCTACGGCTATACAGCGCCTCCTTAAACGCCACCAACTCGCGACCAGAACTGTCGCTATTCACTGGACCCCAGGTCACTCGGACGAATCAGGGGGCAATGCGGCGGCACACGCCGCGGCTGCCTTGGCAGGTGGGATGTCCACATTTACTTCCCCACCCCCCTTGCTTCATCCTTATTCGACCTTGGGCGGGCAACTCACCCCTTCTCTTGCCCTTATGCACTATACTCGGACCAGTCTTCGTAGCCTCAGTCAGCATCGCATGCAGGTGGCCACACCAGAAGCACCTTTTACGAGAAGAACCCACCTCACCCGAAGTCAAGAAGTCTTTTTGAATAAGCTCATCGCCCATGCGGCTTACACGCCACGTATTATGGCCCGCTGGCGTCAGTATAAGGAGAAAATGATTACGTGCCCCCACTGTACGACTCTAACCTGCGGCGGCATATCTCATTTACTTTGGGAATGCCCTGCTTTTTCTACTGGACGCCCCGAGATCGAACCCTACCGCCTGAACTACCGTTCCCTTCTAGAAACTGATGCAAACACACAGATGATATTTGCCAAGTATGGCTCACTTAGTGGCCTGGTTAGAGCAATGTGATTCGAGTGACGACCTAAACAATGAAGATTCTGTCTACTCCCCTTTATCCCCATCCATGGCCATGAGCCTTCCAATTCAATAAAGGACATTCAATCAATCAATCATCCTTTCCCTCACGGCGCGATTCAGTGACCACAGAACAAGTGTGACAGATACTACGCCTTCCCTTTCTTATTATCCAATTAAACAACAGAGGCAGCTGTTGCTGTGGCTGTACGGAGAAGGAAAAGAAAATGCACGGGCCTGCTACTGGCTCTGTAGCTGAGCCACCTCCGCTGCCTC
Source organism: Amblyomma maculatum (assembly GCA_023969395.1). Classification (NCBI taxonomy): domain Eukaryota; kingdom Metazoa; phylum Arthropoda; class Arachnida; order Ixodida; family Ixodidae; genus Amblyomma; species Amblyomma maculatum. Next base: position 99,690 of record JAJIZL010125475.1, on the reverse strand, counting down.
GTGCAGACAGAAGAGAAAATAGAGAAGAAAGAAAAGGAAGAGGGAGATAAAGACACGCGCCGCAACAACGGCCGTCGTCCACCACCGAAACGGTGGAGGGTGCAATGACGGCCTACAACAAAAAAAAATTCTGTGGCAGGAAAGCCCCCGCCGCAAGCGGCGGTGACCTACCTGTACCAGCCCCATCAGCCCCACTGCAGCCCTGGGTTGTGCGATGTCACCTTGAACAACCTTGAAGGTGAATGACATTTTGTTCTTTATTGCCTGGTTTTGGCACACGACATATACTGCGCCTCTCCTTTCTTAAAACCAAAGTACAATATACAAGAAAAAATATGAAAACATGGTTTGGTCTAGGTGTCCACAATTCCGTGCCGTCCACTCAAAAGTATAAGGCTCTTTCCTATCCCGGAAACATATTTTTGAGTGGACGGCACGGAATTGTGGACACCTAGACCAAAGGCTCCTTCCTATCCCGGAAACTTATTAGGAGTACTCCCCGGATGGAGCTGGGACAGATAGTTAAAATTGGTTCACATGAAGGGAAAGGCGCAGTAACTGTCACACTTGCTCTGTGGACACCCGAACCGCGCCGTAAGGGAAGGGAGGAAGGTGGGAATGAAAGTGGAAAGAGAGAAAGAGGAGCCGTAGTGGAGGGCTACGGAGTAATTTCGACCACCTGGGGATCTTTAACGTGCGCTGACATCGCACAGCACACGACGCCTCTTCGTTTCGCCTCCATCGAAACGCAGCCGCCGTGGTCGGGTTCGAACCCGGGAACTCCGGCACAGTAGTCGGGCGTCTTACCACTGCACCACCCCGGCGGGGCGGACAGATAGGTCACCGCCGATTTCCGGGGGGCTAGCCTGCCACAGAATTTTTATCTGTTGTAGGCCGTCATTGCACCCGCCACCGTTTCGGTGGTGGACGACGGCTGTTGTTGCGGCGTGCGTCTTTTTCTCCCTCTTCCTTTGATTTCTTCTCTATTTTCTCTTCTATCTGCACAAGGCAGCGGTGGTGGCTCAGCTACAGAGCCAGTAGCACGCCCGTGCATTTTCTTTTAAGGTAGCACCAGTTGCACAATTTGCTGAGCTAATCTCAAATCCACTCGGTCGTATGAAAAATCTAATCTTGACAACAGAAGTTTTCTCCGACAAAAAGATAGCAAGAGGGGCTGTTTTATTTAGGGGCAGTGCTGCAAATATCATAACTAACTATAGACCTATACCAGCTCCATTGTTTTTTAAAATATTGAAGAAATTGTTAGTACTACGATTACACGCTATCTTCGTAAACATGATATAGTTCAGCTTGCCAGTACGGATGTTGAAAAAAAAAAAGAAGTCAACTGAGCCGGCATTACTTAGTATTCAGGACAAGCTTATCAAATACATAAAAATCTTTCATACACATGAAGTGTAGATTCCACTAAGGCATTCGTTTCAGTTAAACATAATGTGCTTCTTAACAAAGTGCAATTTTATGGAATACGAGCGGCTCCACTTAAATTATCAGAGATGTACTGTCATGTTGCTCTCAGTATGCTGGAATGAATAATTACACGTCTAATTCTGAGCTTATTAAGGTGTTCCCCAAGGGCCAGTTCTAGAATCTACTTTTTTCTTCTGTAAATTATAAAGGCATTGTAACTATTCCGCAAACTCCTACTGTTATCCATTATACTGACGATAGAAGTGTATTATTTTCTGAGCAAAATTTGGACTGCTTAATTCCGCGTGTAAATGTATTAGGAATTTATCTGACTTACTCATCGCAAATTAGCTATCATGAAAAGTTATGAAGCCAAATTACATTTTACTTACTGCAGTTAATTGGCCTGCTCATATAAGTGATGAAACGATATAGCAGTACCCGCCACTGCAAGGAATTTCAAAAATGAAATTTTTAAGTAAGACATCCTTTTTGTTTTTTCCAAGTTTTCATTATTAAACCCAATATCGCTCAACGCATTGTTATTCCTAATAGATTTCTTTTACTTTGCCTCGTTATTTTTGGCATCTGCTCCATTTCAGTACGTTTACTCGCAGCTACGTTATCGCGTGCTTGTGTGGAGAACCACAACCACGTTTAATATCGAAAGCATTTACATTTGACTCAAAAACATTATATTATGGGCCCAAACAAATCTTGACATTTAATCGCTGTTGAAGCTGTGATTATAACAGGTTGCATTTTCCTTTTGTGAACGTGACCAAGAAGTAGTTTACTCGAAGTATACAAAATACTAGCCACATAAAGAAAGTAGTTTTGTCAAAAAAGGCACGATTATCTATGAAACACAGTAATACAGTGGGCCAATCCCTAACATCCTGAACATCTACCGCGACAGCCTGATTACAGCAACACTTGTGTAGTTTGCGGGAATGAAAACAAATATGTAGGAAGATGAGGCATTTTACATTGTTTATGCCAAGGACACGTGTGTGGCTAAACCGTCGGTTAACCTTCATAGTAAGGAATTCGATCTGTTAGATATATCGACAGTTAGGCCATGGCTTTGAATTTTTTCTGCCCTTTCAGTGATTTCGGTATTGTGCGCGCGCATTTCCGTGCGAGACTTGGTTATCTTCCTTCCTTCAATAATCTTCAGTTGTTAGTCTAGCCGCGTCTTGTTCGCTTGTATTTTCTGTGTCTTGTTTTTTTGCTGGTTTAGAATTAATGTCTGGTTTTTCAACAAGAACTTCGAGAGCTGTGCAGTCTCAAATAGAAAGAATTGCTGACATTGGCCACAGTTCTGCATTAACATGTGCGCAAGGCTCATTTCCCGAAATGGGGAGCATTACGGTCCCTTAAATGGACACTGCTTTCGCGGCAACGGGGTTCCTACACGAGTAGTGTCTCGCTGGCGACCGGACTGTCTCCCTTATCTTGCTCCCACCGTCTCCTCGGTGCTTCCCTAATGTTTCGCCGCTCTCTCTCTCTCTGCAGTTCACTATGACCCATATGTACACGGCGCGTTTGTCCCTAATGCACACGCTATCTTCGTAATTTGCGAGTAGAGCCTCGCATTAACCATTTTGCTCTATAGCGAGTTCCACGGCTCTCGCTCCAGATCTCGCCTTACGAGGGCACACCACAGCTAGTTTGGACATTTCTGCAGGACAACGCAAGCTGCTTCCCTCGGGCACGTTAATGGCTCTCACCCGTGCCCAGTTGGAGATAAAAATAACAGTCTGACTGTTTTTATCAATTACATGTCATATTAGAAAAGAGAAAGTCATTTTTAAAAGTCGGGTTTTTACCATTCATTTGCTCCGTCAGTCTCCCGCCTACTTATTCGAGGCATTCTCCACTGTATGACCAGCCAAAAGAACGAAAAGACATTATTAATAATAATAGAAAAGAAAATAAAGAAATTATTATCGCAAAATACGCAGCTCATGAAAAGCTTTTGCTCCCATATACCTGAAAACGCCTTTTCAAAAATAAATAGGTTCAATTTCAAAACAAACTTACCGAAGATAAGCTAGAGCTAACCACAAATACGGTTACCGGCCAGAGCGAAAAGAAAACAAAATACAGGATTGCACTTAGCTTTACTTAAGAGCTTAATGGCGCAAGGCTTTCCACGTTCTCCTCGTCCTCTTCCTTACGTGTTTGTGAAGTTATAATTTAAATGCTTTCTTTTCTTTGTCTTCGTCGTCAGAACCTAATGCGACGTGGTTAGCGGGTTGTTGTTGTTGTTACGAACTTTATTTTTCCACCGATGTAGGAGGCCCCCTACTCCCCGCCCCCGGCACGCAGGCCTATGGGACGGAGGCCGGGGCCTCCGCGACTAAAGACAGGCGAAGTGACAGTGTTTCTTCGCGGCTTCAGCCGCCAGGCGGACAGCTTGCTGCTGGTTGGCGGGGGACTCGCTCCGCAGTAGCAGTTCCCAGGCTTCTCTACTGTTTATGTTTTCCTTGGCGCCAGGGGAATCAAGGCATTGCCAGATTATGTGATCAAGAGTACCCCTTTCTCCGCAGGTTTCGCATCTATCGTCCGCCTTTTCCTCCACTTGCGTGTGGAAAAGCCAGACGGGACTTGGGAAATTCCCAGCTTGCAGGCGCCGCCAAGCGACGGCCTCCTTGTTAGTTAGCGTTCGGTCCGGTGGTGGCAGGGACCTTCTGCTAAGTCTGTAGTGTTCTAAAATTTCCTTATAAGTTTGCAGCCTCTCGTCCATCCCATCGCAATCAGGCGGCTCTACGGCTGCCCGGAAGTAGAGAGCTCGGGCTAGCTCGTGCGCCGCCTCGTTGCCGGGGACGGACTCGTGCGCGGGGGTCCAAATAATTCGAATCTTTCTTTCAAGTTTTCTTTTCTCTAAAATTTTGGCTGCCTCCGTCGAGACCCTCCCTTTTCCAAAGTTCCAGACAGCTGTTTTGCTGTCACTAATAACTATGCTGGCTTCCGTTCCAACGCAAGCGAGCGCTATTGCAACTTCTTCAGCCGTGTCTACATTTCGGCTTCTAACGGACGCGGCGGCGGCGGGCACGCCGCGGCCGTTGACGACCACAGCCACCGCCGCCCCCGACTTCCCGCTAGCCGCGTCCACGTAGGCGACCTCCCCCGGCTTCATTTTCCCCGCTTTCTTTGCGAGCGTCTCGGCCCTCTTTTGTCTCCTTTCCTTGTTGTACGTAGGGTGCATGTTTTTAGGTAGGGGGGGCACTATTATATATTCGCGACACTCTCGTGGAATGTCTACTTTGTGGCTTGTTCCTCTATCTGACTGCAGTCCCACCCAGCCGAGGATGGTTCTGCCCGTGGTGGTTCTGCTTAATCTTTCTAGTTGCGCCATGCGCACAGCCTCCGCTAGTTCCGTCCAGTTGTTGTGCACCCCCATTTCGAGGAGGCGTTCAGTCGAGGTCGAGATGGGTAGTCCCAGAGCCCTCTTCGCGCATCGTCTGATGAGTGCGTCTATTCTCTGCCTTTCGTCTGATCTAATGTTTAGGAATGGTGTGGCGTAACATATGCGGCTAGTGATGTAAGCCTGCATTAGTTTCAGGAGGCTTCGTTCCTTAAGGCCCCGACCCTTTAGTGCGATTCTCCTGAACAGACCCGTGACTTGCGTGGCGTACGCGTTCAGTTTCTTTACCGTTGTATCGTTGTACCCATCTGCTTGTAGAAACAGCCCCAAGATCCTAATTTGTTCGACTTTTGGCACTATTTGGCCGTCTACTGTTACGCTGATGTTTATCTGGCGTTTACACCTGAGCGCCTTCGGGTTGTATATAAACAGTTCCGATTTTTGTGGAGAGCACGAGAGGCCCCTTTCGGCCGCGTAGGACACGACGGTGTCCGCCGCCGCTTGCAAGCGCTCCTCGATGCTCGCGTCACTCCCCTGGGTAGCCCACAGGTTGACGTCGTCCGCGTACATACTGAATTTCAAGTTTTCCACTTTCCTCAGTTCTGCCGGGAGGTTTCGCATGGCAACATTAAAGAGGAACGGGGACAGCACCGAACCCTGTGGCGTACCCCTGCTTCCTAGTTTGACGGTGGAGGATTCAATGTCATGAAACTTTATCTTTATCGTTCTACCCGACAGAAAGTCTTTTACGTAGTCGTACGTTTTCTTTCCGACCCCCAATTCTTGGAGACCAGAAAGAATTGCCGCGTGTTTTACGTTATCGAACGCCTTTGTCAGGTCTAGACCTAGTAGTACCCTCGCGTCCCTGGTTTCGCTTTCTATGATATCGTGTCTCAAGCGGAGCATTACGTCCTGTGTGCACAGGCCGGGCCGGAACCCAACCATTTCGTGTGGCCACAGGTCGTTAAGCTCCATGAAACGCGTTAGTCGCGTTTGGACTACCCGCTCCATCAATTTCCCTATACAGGATGTTAGAGAGATTGGTCGTAAGTTCTCTAGTTTAGGGGGTTTGCCTGGCTTCGGTATCAAAATTACGTTTGCCGTCTTCCACTGTTGTGGGAGGCGGCCTCTGTCCCATACGATTCTCATGTACTTGGTGAGCGCGCGGATGGAATTATCGTCCAAATTTCGGAGAACCTTGTTTGTGATTCCGTCTGGGCCGGGAGCCGATTTTGTTTTTAGGCCTAATATTTCGGCGCGAACCTCCGCCTCCGTGATCGGCGCGTCTAGGGCCTCGTTTAAGGGTCCTTCGTAATCCGGCAGGGGTAAGGTTTGCGTGTCGCCTACGTACATGTTAATTAGTTTCGCCATGAGTTCCCCGTCCGTGCCCTCGAACGCGTGTCTGGCTTTCGTCAGTCTTATGCCCGATTGAGTTTTCGAATTGTCAGGATCAAGTAGGTGTCTGAGTAGGCTCCACGTATTAGCAAGGCTCATGTTCCCTTCCATCTCGTCACACCTACTACACCAGTTTTGTTCGCAAAGTTTTACTGCGTAATCTTCAATCTCTTTGTTATATCTTGCTATCCTTCGCCTAAGGTTCCTGTTCCATCTTTGCGACCGGAGACGCCTCTCCATGCCGCATTTTGCTTCCCACATATGAAGGAGTTTGCTGTCAACCGTCACCGGCGCATCGTCCTCCCGTAGGGTCGTGGTTGCTTTCTCTACTTGTTTCTTAAGCGTCTCTGCCCATTGCTCTATGTTTTGGATTTCATCTCCCGATTCGCAGTTTTCTCTGATTTGCCTAAACCTGTCCCAATCGGTGATTTTGGGTTTTTTGAGGCGACGCGTTTTGACGCCCTTGCTGAGGGTGAGAGCCAGAACAAAGTGGTCGCTGCCAAAATTTTGAGCTGTGTTTTTCCAGACTGCGTCTCCCGTGTTTTTTCCTAAGGTAAGGTCCGGGGTGGTGTCTGCACAGACGCTGTTTCCCATCCTGGACGGACAGCTAGGGTCCGTCAGCAGGGTGAGGCCGAGCTCATGTATGTCCTCCCACAGTTGCCTACCCTTGGGGTCGTGTCTATTGTAGCCCCATTCTTGGTGGGCGGCATTGAAGTCTTCTAGAATTATAAGAGTAGTGCTTCCTGCTGTTTTGATCGCTTTGCGGAAGAGGGCGCGGAAACGTACCTTTCTCTGCTGGGGGGTGCTGTACAGATTTAAGATGAAGAGACTAGCCTCTTCCTTGCGACCAGTGATAATTTCTATTAATACAGCTTCGATGTCTCGTGAGTTGACCTCATGCTCGACTACCGCTATGTGTCTTTTAACTAGCGTGGAGACGCGGGATTTTTCTCCCCGATTACCGTGGAACGCCTGATATCCCGATAATTTTGGTAGACCTTTTCCTGTTTCCTGAAGGGCTATAGCTAAAGGTTTTTCTGCGCTCTGCTCTAAGTGCTGTTGCAAGAGCGCTCGCTTTCGTTGGAAGCCGCGGCAGTTCCACTGCCACACCAGAGAGTCTTCATTTTTACGGCGCCTGTCCATTTTGTTGAATTGGGGTCACAGTCTTTTCTAATGTAGTTAGCCTCTCGGTGAAGGCGTTCTGCATCGCGGTGAATTGCGTCTGCATTTGATTTACCGCACCCATTAATTGGGTGAGGAGGGTCTCGATTCTTCCAAATCTCGCTTCGTATTTAGCGTCCAGTCTCCTTTCTAATGCCACCAGCGGATCCGTCTCGTTCCCTTTACGTTTTTGCGGGGGTGGCCTGATTGTTTCAGTAATCATTTTCTCCTCTTCATTATCCTTCTGCTCAGGGCGCGCGACTACGACCTTTGTAGGCGGGGAAGAGGGCATCTGTTTCTGTACCTGTTTTTGGGGTACCAGTTGGTTCCTCGGTGGAGGAGGGGGGGTACTCTTTTCCATTCTTAAATTTTGAATCTCTGTAGTGAGCATGCTGAGCATGCTCTTGAGCTCTCGATTCTCTTTTTCTAGTTTTTTAGTTCTCTCGTCTGCCTCCCTATTTACCTGGGAACTGCTAACCGTGAAGCTTACCGTTTTTCGATCTTCGCTCGGACTGCGTCTGCGTGCAGGTGGTCCCCACGACGTCTTGGGGTCCCGTGTAAAGCACCCGGAGCTGCTGGCAGTGGATGAGTCGGCCAAGGTCCTCGAACTGGAGCGGCTTCGTCCAGAGCTGGAACGGTCCCTGGTACCGGAGCTCGAGCGGCGTCGCGTAGAGTTGGCGTGGCTCCTTCCTCCAGCCTTGGGAAGTCCCCCTCTTTGGCTGTGAAGTGGTGGCAGTCCTTGCTGTTTGATCTCGATCTCCTTCTTAGTAGCCGGGGGTCCTCTTCACCATTTCTGGTTCTTGAGCGTCCCGCTCGCTCGCAGTTTTGCGTTGCATCAGCCAGTTGTTCCTGCTGACCCAGTTTTTTCTCCCAACGTCTTTTTTTGGTGATGTATGGGGTTCTATATATCTCCCGGCATCGCTTATCGCCGAGGAGGTGATTCTTTCCGCATAGCTGGCACCTGGGTTCGCACAGATGACCTTCTTTCGGGTTTTCCATGCCGCATCCGCGGCACTTTTTATTCGTCGGATCCGGACAGACGTCGTCTCGGTGTCCCATGCGCCCGCACGCGTGGCAAACTTCATATTTCTTCTTGTACAAGACGCATCTTTGCGTGAAAGGAGATAGGTACACCCAGCGCGGAACCTTCTGATCTTCGAAGAGGATTAGTATTGTTTTGGAGGTTGCTCCCAGTCTGCGAACACCGAGCACTGAAGGGTTCTCCTTTCTCCTGCGTATTCGCTCCAATAGCTCTTCGTTGGAATAGCGTAGAGGGACGTCGTGCACGACTCCCTTGCCACAATCTTCAGGCATAGCGGGATAGGCCTTTACTTCTATATTCTCGCTGCCGCAAAGAACTGCGCGCAAAGCCGCGTACCTTCTTCCACGCTCTTCGCTAGTAGTGGCGATTAGTATGGACTGTTGCTTTATATTTGCCGAGAAGATGTCGTTCTCGGCGTCCCTGAGCTCGATGCCGGCGGCGCGGGCGATCGATTCAGCCAGTTCAATCATTCCACCTTCTATTAGACGGCTGACTCCGCCCCGGGGGCGTATTATTATTTTTTCGGCGTCCTTCGGTATCTGCACGGACTGCTTCTCTACCGATTTTGCCGCTAGCTTTCTTCCGATGGCGGCCTTGTGACCTGTAGTCCGCCGCTCTTCATCTTTGGTCGCGGTTCGCGTTTCCTCTTCGAGGGGCACTACGCGGCCTTTCTTTTTCGTAATAAACCAAGTACCCTTAGTTAGCTCCGCGGGGTCGATAGTCTCTCCCTCCACCAGCTCCATTGCGTTGCTCATGCTCTTCTGTGGCTCCCGCCGCCGAGAGCGTCTTTCTTCTGCTAGGCCTATGGGTAGGCCTAGCGGTCCCGCGTGGGCCACCGAAAAATAGGCAAATTAGTGTGCCTACCTCCGAACTTGCGGTCTCCTCGGACTCCACTTCACGTGTGTAGTCGAATCC
>JAJIZL010125475.1:70321-89973 GCA_023969395.1 Amblyomma maculatum | reverse complement strand
GAACTTGCGGTCTCCTCGGACTCCACTTCACGTGTGTAGTCGAATCCTATTGCCATGTCTCCGTGGCACATGACGCGGAATCTCAAAGAATCTCCCACGCGCGTCTGGCGCAGTCTCGAGGACACATGTCGCAGATGTTAGATATTCACCGGCAGCACTGAAAGGCTTTTCTGTTAATATCCCAAGAAGTGGTGCACGAGTTTCTAAAAATACACATACCGACAATGCGTTTTACACACACGAGCTGGTTTAAACTTAATCCAAAACTAGATTTAAGGAAATAGTTTTCAGCGCAAAGGCACGCGGCCAAAGGAAAGAAGAAGAAGGAAGACTATAGGGACGAACTAGATTTTCACCCGTTCACGGAAAGCACATAATGATGAACGCGTTTTTATCACTTCGATCCGGTCACGCTTTACATGTTTAAAATTTAAAGCTTTGAATTTTAAATCTTTAAACTCGCCCAGTCGTCAACCTTGTCGAAAAATAAATAGCATGCAACGAAAGAGCTAGAAGGACAACGCGGTTCTTATATCAACAGTCGGTACGCTTTTTAAAGGTGATTTGTACGTACTTTACAGTTATATGTAACCAGTACTGCTCATTCATAACTAGACTTAGTAGTTTTTCTCAATATTGTCAGAGATTCGAATATTCTGATGTGCCTGCATTTTGATCAGTTCAGTTCAGTTCAGTCGTTCAGTCGTGTCCGACTCTTCGTGACCCTATGGACCATGTCACGCCACGCTTTCCGGTCTCTCACTATCTTCCTAACATCACATAACTTCATCTGCAGTGCCTCGAGGATGCCATCTAAACATCGCGTTCGCTGCCTACCCCTTCTCCGGCGACCCTCAACCTTTTTCAACATCAAATCTTTCTCCAGCGACTCCTCTCTTCTCATCAGATGACCAAAGTAGCTGAGCTTTAACTTTAGAATTTGACCCTCCAATGAGCAGTCAGGTTTTATGGTCGACAATATCGACTGATTTGATCTTCTGGCAGTCCAAGGAACTCTCAAAAGTCTTCGCCAGCACCACAATGCAAACGCGTCAATTCTTCGGTGGTCAGCCTTTTTCACAGTCCAACTCTCGCATCCATACTTCCCAACTGGAAAGACCATAGCACGAGTTATACGGATCTTGGTTGGCAGACTAATGTCCCTGCTCTTTACTAGGCGGTCAAGGCTAACCATTGCTCTCTTTCCCAGAAGCAGGCGTCTCCTAATTTCATGGCTGCAGTCTCTTTCCGAGGTAATCTTGGAGCCCAAGAAGAGAAAATCTGTCACAGCTTCCACTTCTTGTCCGTTGATGCTCCAGGACTTGATAGGGCAAGACGCCATGATTTTTGTCTTTTTAGTGTTCAGTTTAAGCCCAAACTTCTCACTCTCTTCTTGTACGCGCATCAGAAGTCTCTTGAGTTCCACTTCACTTTCTGCCATTAAAGTGGTATCATCCGCATATCTAAGGTTGTTGATACGTTTTCCAGCAATCTTCACTCCAGCTGAAGACTCGTCCAGCCCGGCCTTCCTCATGATGCACTCTGCATATAGGTTAAATAGGCAGGGCGACAGTATGCAGCCTTGCCTCACTCCTTTCTCAATTGGAAACCAATCAGTAAGACCATGCCCAGTTCTGACTGTGGCCTCTTGTCCTTCATGCAGGTTCCTGAGGAGACAGATGAGGTGAATTGGAACTCCCATCTCTTGGAGAGCTTGCCACAATCTGCTGTGATCTACGCAGTCAAACGCTTTCGCATAATCAATAAAGCAGAAGTAGATTGGTTTCTGGAACTCTCTTGCTTTTTCGATGATGCATTTTGATAGCTACTATTTATTTACCCTCAGGGCCCGAAGGCATTACAGAGGGGAGTTGGATAGATAAAAGTATAAGAAAGTACAGCAAAGTTACAGACAAAATACAGTACAAGCACACAAATAAACATGCGCAAAAATAAAAAGAAAACAAAACTTAAGAATGCAGTGGGGATAAGTAAAAACTATGCTCAGGAAGTAAAGGGCAAATATTAGCATATAACAGACATAGATACATTCAAAGAAAAACAATGGCGTTGCGAAATGCGTCGTTATCTGGTATACATGCGATATCATGGGGAAGGTGATTCCAACTGACACAAGTTGTAGGTATGAATGAGTCATGCAAACATTTTGTGTGACTAGATGGAACCCCAACTTTATGGCGGTGATCAATGCGCACTGATATGTAAGATGGTCTTGTTAGTAATCTTTCTTTCAGGTAGCTTTCGTGGTAAATTTTGTGAAAAAGGAATAATGATGCTACTGATCTGCGGTGAGATAGAAGTGAAAGGGTCAAACTTGATTTCATGGCAGTTACACTATTTGTTCTGTGATAGTTTTACAGTATGAAGCGACAGGCGCGGTTCTGCAGCTTCCAAATCGCAAACGAGTGAATCAATGCCAGGGCTCCAGAGAGATGCAGAATATTCTAAATTTAGAGCGTACCAGAGTTTTATAAAGCAACAATTTTAAAGAACTGGATGAACGAGAGAAATTTCTCCGAAGGTACCCTAGCATGCGGTTTGCGTTATTTATGATATAGTCAACGTGGGGTTTCCAAGATAGGTTAGAAGAAACGTTAACACCTAGATACTTGTAAGAATACAGTCTCAAGAGAAACATTGTTAATCTGTTAAGTAGTGGGTATGCTGGAACTACGAGAAATGTGCACATGCTTACACTTATTTATATTTAATTTCATATTCCATTCCTTACACCAATCAAGAACCTTGTTACTATCAGACTCAAGGCAAGAGGAATCATTATCATCATTAATTACACGGTAAATAACGCAGTCATCCGCAAAAAGGTTAATTGAAGAAGAAATGTTAGCCGGTAAGTCATTTATATAGATGAGAAAAAGGAGGGGCCCGAGAACGGGCCCCTGAGGCACGCCAGAACGGACAGGTATAGAATGTGAACCAACGTTATTTGCTGTAACGTATTGTAAACGGTTTGAAACAAAACTCTTCAGCAATGCAAGCACGTTAGGGTCAGTGTTCGAGTTATTTAATTTAAGGAAGAGAAGCTCTTGATGAAAGCATGAATGATCCTGTCAAACGCTTTAGAAAAGTCCATAAATGTGCAATCTACCTGAAGCACGCGATCAATGATGCAATGAAGGTAATGTGTGAAGCATATTAGCTGAGTTTCGCATGAAAATGACTTACGAAATCCATGCTGGGTTATGCTGAAAAAAGAATTCGACTCTAAAAAAGAAAGAGGCGAGTATATAACATGTTCCATGATCTTACAAGGGATACTAGTGAGTGATATAGGACGAAAGTTGTGAGGACAATGCTTATTTCCAGACTTATGCAGAGTAATCACCTTCCCAACTTTCTAGCCATTGGGGCTATAACCTGTTTCAAGAGACTGATGAAATAATTTTGTAACGATTATGGAGCACGACGACTTTGTGTTTATCAAAAATTTAGAAATAATATTGTCAACATCGCAGGAGGAGGAGACCTTAAGATTTTCAATAAGATTCAGAACGCCTGATACCTCGAATAGAACTGGATCCACGAGAACAACATCAAAAACAGGGCGCTCTCGATTAGCAAGAGAAACATTGTCAGAAAAAGTTGCCGCGAAAACATTGTTAAGAATATAAGCACATTCGTTAGGTAGAAACGCAACACCGTCAGAAGATGTGCGTAATATTGTGGATGTGTCTTTCTTGTTGACAATGTTCCAAAATTATTTGGTATTGTTAATCAACATAGCAGGTAAGGTATGGTTAAAGAGTGAGTCCTTGGCGATTTTTAGCGCAGCTTTGTACTCTGCTGCCGCGAGGAAATAGGATTCCCATCGTTGCTTAGAATTCGACAACTTGTCAGAGCGAAACAGACGCTTCTTTTTATTGGAAAGTCTTTTTAAAAGATTAATAAAACAAGGAGATTCCCTGTGGCACCTCAAGGACCTAAGCGGCACGAAAGGTTTAGTGAGATGTTCGACGGTGTACTTAAATAATTTCCATTTAGTGTCAACAGAGCGCAGTGAGAACCCAGGTAAGTATTCGTTCAGAAAAAGAGCTAGTTCGCGGTTAATGACGTCAAAGTTGACCCGTTTATAATCTCTAATGCGATTAATCTAATGTAGGAGACTACAAGCAGGAATTTGCACATCAAAGTGCAGCGAGAAATGATCACTGAGGCCAGCCAGGTGCAAACCCGACGAGATAAAATGTGGTACGTCAGTTAGAATAAGATCTAAAACGCTAGATGTGGATGAAGTAGTTCGTGTAGGCATGGAGACTAACTGTGACAGGTTGAAGTCCAAACACGTCATCAAAACTTGTTACATTCAGTGGAGAAACGGTTCAAATAATGCGAAGTATCAGTCAACACGATACTGGGGTAGTTGAAGTCTCCAGCTAAGAGAATAGGCATGCTCGGAAAACGTACAGTGATTAGGTTAACGGCGTCATGCAATTCGTCAACAAAAGTCTGGCTCGAAGGCGGGGGACGGTAACATATGCCCAAAATCATCTTCATGAAATGTGCACAAAGTTCTACCCAAACCAACTCCAAGTTACTAGAAAAATTATTAGGTGATGCAACAAAATTATCCGCGACAGCTATTAAAACTCCTCCGCCACATCTTTGACCTCTATATAATCTAAACACATCCTAACGCTTTCTACAATCAAACAGTTCCTTGTTGGTTATCATGGAAGAAAGCCATGTTTCCGTTAATAACATAACGTCAGCATCACACAAATCAACGACAAAATTAAGTTCATCGAACTTATGTAATCAGCTTCTTATATTGGTAAAAAGAACAGAAATCGAGTTTACAGTACAAGGCGCCGACGCAATGCCCCTCGCACATCCCTACGACGCGGGACCTGTCAGATCAGGCGTATCGATACTTTAATGCTGATTGTGGTCTGGTGAAGAATCCAAGCGATGAGCATGCTTAGTATGCGACGAGCCGGATGTGACGTCAAAAGTTTCACCATCAAGAAATGGTGTAGGTTCCAGATGATTACTTTCAATGAAAACGCAATCGCGAAAAGGGTTATAGCTGTAGCATTGGCCATTAATATGCAGTTTGTTGTACCTAAGTTTGTAATACACGTCCTGTACCTTAGTGAACTGAAGCAACTTTTTCCTGGCCTGGCGTGTTTGAAACGAGTAATCTGCACTTACGGTGATAAATTTATAATTTGCAATTGCATTGTATGACTAATTTACCATCTTCTCTTCCGTGGTGGCTTATTCGCCTGGACACTTGATTACTGAGCCGGCCTACGCGGATATCATGCGGCCACTGTGATTATTATTTATTGGGACAAAATGCAGGGCGCCAGTCTAGATAGCAATGCAAGGACAAGCTAAAAACTTCAGGGAGTAAAATTTACCCTGCGCCTTCTACTACGCCGTCTCGCATAGTCCTAGCCGCTTTCGAATGTTAACCGCCATACACGAAAACAAGGCCTTAAACTTCCCATTTTTTTTTTCGAAAAGCACGCCCGGACGGCGTGACACTTTACAAAACCGTGAGAGAACAAGCTTCAACAATTGGACAGGCCGAGACGTTGGTCCGGGATAACGTGATCATGACCTGCTAGTTCACTTAGTCGAAAGGTACGCGAGGCAAGGCAATATCACATAAAACATGTGCATTATCATTTTATGTGATATATTTAGCCAATATGATATTAGAAGCTTTTGACTGTCAATAGAACACCTTCACAATGCATATACATATGAGCAGCCTTCGAATATTTGGCCATTGATATTTATTACAGTGTATTTTCTTACAACGTAATTATAGCTCCTATGATTGGTGTATCGACAATTTATATCAACACCCGACTAACTGTGTTCCGATAATTGGCCACAGTTATTCAAAAGACTCATTTCATAAAAACTACTCGTGTCTTGTGTTATCATGCTATCTATATTTCATGTGTCCAATAATGATGTGTGTTTTACTCACTTTTCACATGTTTGAAATATTTTGTAAAAAGTGAGACTGTTCAAAGAAAGTCCTTCAAATTCATACCTTAATGCATTGCACAAACCCTTGGCACAGAAGCACTTGGCTTCCTAGTAAAACATATTACAATGAGATTTTGATGCAGCAGCCAGACCTAAATTTATCATGGTGTCACCTAGAAAAAATATATACATGTTCCAAATATTTCTGTAACTTTTACATGCTTTGTGCTAGCATAACACAACTGTCTCTACTGAGAGGCCTCTTTTCTCTCACATATATGCTAATTGATTTGTAGCCACTTTCCGTACAAACTGTACTGGCCAAACTCCCCCAGCAGATATAGATTACAGCCCACGAAAGTTTTGGTTATTGTTGCCGGTATTAAAAAAATGTTCCCCAAATAATTCAATCACACGTGCCAGTTCCAACTCACGAGTGCTGCGAAAGTCTGAATAATACCGTCTCGTCATTTTTTCAGCAATCAGTACAGCCAGATTTACCATTGTTATCGTCTCCAAGTTTTCCGCCTATGGATCCTATCTTGCTTGACTTGGTTGGCATCGGCAAACTTATCAGAAATCAAAACATTTCTTCACCCTCTGGTCCCTACTTTATTAATTAAAAATGGTAAAGTGTACTGAAGTTTTTTTCAAGTGTTATTTTATCAAAGATTTTTGACCAGTCCTTACAACTTTCTACCCTGCCCAAAGACTGTAAGGTGGGAAAGGTGGTGTCGGTTCATAAATCAGGCGACACTCATTCCTCCAATACTTATCGACCAATTTCATTGACATGCATTCCAAGTAAAATATTAGAGCTTATAATTTATTCACACCTCATGAATTTTCTCGAGACGAATTCCGTCCTTAACAACGCACAACATGGACTTAGAAAATTATTTTCCGGCGAAACCCAACTCCTGTCTTTTATTAACAACTTGTTTACTAATGTAGATCAGCAACTTGATACTGATTGTGTATTTCTGGAATTTTCGCGAGCTTTTGATTCTGTTTCTCATGATTTACATATTTTCAAACTTTCCCTTTTAATATTGACCCAAACGTATCTGCATGGATTAAGGATTTTCTTTCTAACAAGACCCAGTGCGTAATTGCTAATGATTATACCTCTCGACCTTGTTCAGTTACCTCCTGTGTGCCGCAAGGATCGGTACTGGGGCCCGTGCTTTTTCTCATCTATATTAATGACCTTCCTTACTGTATCTCTAACTCAATCATTAGGGTGTTCGCGGACGACTGTGTAATCTACCGCAAAATAACTAAACTTAATGATTCCAGTAATCTTCAAGATGATCTGGTTAGTGAATCAAATTGGTGTAACAAATGGCAAATGCAGCTTAACACAAATAAATGCAAATGTATGCGTGTCTCCTGCCGCTCTACCCCTCCTGACCGCCCCCCTATTCTATAATTAGTACTGTCCTGTCGGCCGTTAATTATAAGTATCTTGGCCTGCATATTACCAGCAATCTTTCATGGAACTTGCATGTTGAATATATCACTAACAATGGTAACCGAACACAAGGTTATCTAAGACGTAACTTTGCATCCGCTCTCACCTCACTAAAGCTTACCATGTTCAAATCCCTCATCCGACCAAAATTAGAATATGCGTGTGCCATATGGGACCCTGCTCATTCCAATGTCATTATTTCACTTGAAAACATTCAGAACCGTGCAGCACGCTTTATCCTCTCTAATTATTTACGTCATTCTAGCGTAACATCATTGAAAAAGACAATAAATCTGCCCGACCTTTCACTACGTCGCAAGCACTCTCGCCTTTGTCTTTTTCATAAAATATACTACCTCAATCCTTTCCTGAAAGAAACTCTTTTCACCAGACCCAGTTAAATTTCATCTCGCATCGATCATCAACACAAAGTTGAAGTGCCATCTTGCCGCACTAATCTATACCATTCTTGATTCCTACCAAGAACCTCCACTGAATGGAACCGCCTTCCCGCCTCCTCAGTCACCATTCGTGACAGCACCAATTTCAAGCTCGCTGTTCAAAGTGCCTTATATTTTCTTCATATTTCCTTTCTCGTTCTGCAAATAATGTACTGTACCACTCCTTTCTGTTGTGCCTACCGGCCTTCAAAGTATATACAATAAATAAATAAACATTCATGCAAATGTGACAGAACCAGAATCTACGAACATAATTTGGGGCAGGGCTATCATATTTTGGGCCATCACAATTTATCAATGGCCGCCGTATGTAAAGTCATTGTGCAAGGATATGCTTTCGTGTATTGCTGAGGCGGGAATAAAAAGGAGCAGCGAAACTCTGGGCCGCGGAAGGCGCTCCTAGGAGTGACGGAGACTTCACATATGCTCGCCAAGCGATGTTCCTGCGCTGCTCCTAACTATTGCCGTAAAGCAAGCTTATGCTGCGTTGCGAGCTCCAAGGGAAGCGTTGTTTGGCGCCTCAGGTTCAAGCCAAAATGATCAGCAGATCCCGGCCAGACGCAAGGCATTGTCTAACAAGAACAACGTTTAACGTTGCATCTCGTGATACTAGCCGAGGGCGAAGAGAAAGTTGAACTAATGAGGTGTGTTTTCGGGGAACACGAGATTGATGAAAGTGCTGAAGATTCACAGCAGTTCCCGGTATGTGTAATGTGTAAATAAACCATATTTTACAATTCTTTTCAGTCGTCTGTAGTTTGTCCACTATTATTGGTCGAAGTGTGAAAATACACAGTACGCGGTAACAAAGAATCATTTAACTGAATATAATTTATTCACATACAAGGAGATCTCAAAACTTCATTAGTTTACAACAGCTTTCACAGCACTGCTTCTACTACTTTGGTTCTTTTTAGCTCATCTACACTGTAAAAAAATCCGTAAATCATACGTAGGAACCCTCCATAAAAAAGCATACAGCTGCTCTGTTCTACCTAAAACGGACAGAACGGCAATAATGCATCCGTGAAGGTGGTTGCTATGATGTCGACAAAATTCTATTGAGACCGAAACGCTGCAAACAAAGTGCTGGGTTATGTTGTGCTACTGTTTGAATTCACGAAATAATGTAGATGTGCTTTTGGTAAGCCCCCAAATTCACATATGCGATGCGTACGGGTCGTGGCGGCGCGGCCTATCTCCCTTAAGGGCTGATACGCAGCCGTATCTGCCTTTATATGTCCTCCTTTTTAGGAAGTTACAGCGGTTACAGAGTGCTCCTCCCATTCCGCCCTATTGCAAAAACCAGTGCCACTGAGTCCCAGCCCCAGCGCCATACCTTATTATAATCCCAGTATGACGCTGGAAACTGGGCGCACTGGGACGCGGCATTCTGGGACGCTCCGCACTGGCGGCACGTTTCGCCCGGAGAAAAAAAGCGTGGGATAAAAATTAATAAAAAGTGACAAAACAAGCTAAGTACATAAAAAAAACCTAAAAAAAAAGTAAAATAAAAACCTGAGCGCAACAAGTGCGCCCGGAACTCAGTACCTATAGCACATATCAAACACCAGC
Source organism: Amblyomma maculatum (assembly GCA_023969395.1). Classification (NCBI taxonomy): domain Eukaryota; kingdom Metazoa; phylum Arthropoda; class Arachnida; order Ixodida; family Ixodidae; genus Amblyomma; species Amblyomma maculatum. Next base: position 80,475 of record JAJIZL010125475.1, on the reverse strand, counting down.
TCAGCACGCTAACCACTCTGCCACGACGAGAACTGGGGTTCTTTGAAACATTTCTGCATTTTATGTTATGACCAGCATTTATAAGGTTGGGACTTCATGTTTCGCAGTCCACAGGCCCATTGCTACCGCTCTAACAATTACAACTTCTTGATCATTGGAGCTTGCTGTCTGCTCTCACGACTTGCAACTAATGGTCTGGGTGCCTATGCGCGCTATTTTGTGCACTGGAATCATTTTAACATGTGGAGTTTGACATCGCTGGCAAATTTACCAACACCGGATCTTCGGTGGTGCTCTGCTACCGTGAGCGTAATTTTCGCTGAACACGGAGCTTTAGTACAAACCTTCAAGGAAAAAAGTGCGACCAAGCTTCAATACCGGCAAGCGCCGCAGCGATGATCCCATATTGCGTGTAACTAAACAATATTTGTATGTAAACATTGCGGGAAGCGTTGCGATGACTGAGTGCTTGGCTGCTTCATACGCAGAGTAAGAAGGAGCGCAAAAGCTTGAGAAACACGCCAAATATTAGGCATTACAAGCGCTGTACGTTGTTTTTTCTCTCATAGGCCCATCGCTCGGTAAACTACTCTTCCTCGTTTTAGCTTTTCTTTCTGCTGTTAATACTGGGCCGTGGTGCAGCTTGGCTACGCTCGCCTGCGATTGAGCCCGCATTGAACATTTTGGCAGTATCATTGTGTTAGAGTGCCCTTAAGATCAGCTGTAAAGTTGGTTATGCATGGTAGCCGACATTATTCAATTCCAGCTTTAGTTGTGCGTTAATCGTGATTGTGTCATGAGATAGAGGCGCGGTGGTCGTGGACTCTCTCGAAACGCTCGAAACGACCTATCGAAACATGGACTCTCGGAAAAAGATACTGCCTTTGTTTTCTTACAAATGCGCAACAACTTCGCAGCAAAAAGCGCTTGCTTGAACCATATTTTTCATATGCGCCCCGATGGTCGGTTGCGAGTACGCTGTTGCCCTGTAGGCCCCTGAGGGATGCTACTCCGGCTGACGCCGCAGGCCGCACCGGCTATACTGGGGCACTGGGACCAGTGCGGCCCCAGCGCACATACAGCGCTTCTCCCAGTGCATCGCGGATGCCAGCGACACACCCAACATCATAAGGCTAATCCCAGCGTTTTTCATCCATCGCACCAGTGCAGCCAGTGTCTTCCCGTTACTGCTCCAGTGAATATCGCAGACCTCCAGCGTGCCCAACAGATCCAGTGCAAAACCAGCGCGAAAAACTTACTGGTTTCGCACTGGAGACGGTAGTTTTTGCAATAGTGCGGGTTTTGAAAAATTAGGGCTATGCAACCATGTAACTGTGGCCGCTGTGGTGGTGCAGTGATTCTGATGCTGACCTAATTGAACAACGCACTTTGAGAAAAAGAAGACATCGTTTTTGCCAGCAGGTGAGCAAGATATCGTTTTTTGTTTATTATGGTGGTGGATGTGCGCGGTGATTATCTCTTCCGTTGACCACAGTCATTGTTCCATTCACCCCTCAAGAGCCTCTTAACGTAAAAGAAATTGGAACCAACGCTGTCACTTAATTCGTTCAATGAGACAATCTGTAGCGATCTTTGCGCAGCCTCTCTTACACGTTCATCGTTTAGTTGTCGGGGTTTCCATGAGTTTCTCAAAGCCAGCAGCGGTAACAAACATTTGTTTGGACCATGCGCTCGACTTGTCACTGCTTCGCAAAAACAGTCGGTATGGGCGCCTGCTTTAAAAAGCGTAGAACAGACAAAGTCAATTGAACAGATATAAAAGAAACGCATGAGCGTGATATCAAAGCTTTAGTACAGGCGCATTTAGGCTGACATTAAGCGGCTTAGCGCAAACTGAAATCCGTGACGAAAAAAAAAAGAGCGAAAGCTGGGTCGATCGGCTTCTCATGACTGTCATTTGTTCTGTTGCCGGCGAGACTGTCGGATTTCTGCAGCCTAACACCTTTTCTCTATAGCTTGACGCTCTCGGCGCGAGCCTTATCTTCTTTTTTTTTTTTTGGTAGTGCTTCTCGGTCTGAAGTCCAACCAACGCTGCGCATAAGGCTGGTTATTCAACTGTCTACCGTGCCAAATGTTTCCCATTATTCGAACTGGTTTACTTTATAAATTTTATATTTTTGCTAGTGTCAGGCTCACGGTTTTTTTTCATATTTAATTGGATTTAGTTCGAAATGCCTCATTTCAGTGCAGCCCCCTTAACGTTTCTTTTTCAATTTATGTTGTGAGAGCCATAAACAAGGAAACTGTGGGATAGGTTGTGGGCAAAGCGTTGGCTTTAAATGCGTCAGACGGACTGAAAAACATTTTACAGGTATATCCTGTAAATCCAGTAACTGTGATTTCAGGATATGCATTGGTGCGACATTGTACCATGGTGTAAAAGTAAAATGTAAAGCAAAATGTCTGCATGTGTTTTATTCCAGTGAAATTAGAACCGAAACTAAATGCACTTAGTGTTTTTGATTTCTTCAACGCCGTTGTTAAAGCAAGGTATATGTATTTCCGTCATGGTTAAAGCCCTGGGCCACATCACTTTATGCATTGCCTCGTCTTTGTTATTGCTCGCCATGCCGGACGTCGGCGAACTTCAATGTTTGTTCGAAGCGCTTCTTCAATTGTGAACCGTCATGAAGTGTGCTGCGTTCAGCGTGCGAATACAACTGCAGTAGGGCGTTCACTCGTGTAGTGCTCTCGAAATGCGATATTCCATGTAAAGGGCCATTTCGAGACTTCCTAACTTCTCAGTGTGTGTGCTACATTGTGATGCGCTCTGTCTAAAGGATGGGTGCTTTGTGTCCAGTTTGAGAGGATCGGAAGGAGGAGGCCTGGACAGCTCTATTCAATGTGACTACAAGTTGGACTTGCCAAATATGCAGCAGTACTTTTGCTGAACCTCGATAAAGGCGAACAGCTGTCTGCACGACTACACAGTTGCCTTTAGAGGTAATGATGTTTACAATCTGAATTTAAAGTACTTGTGCACATTGAGAAGTAAGACAAGTTAGAGAGACGACGTATTGTATCGTACTGCTGCAGTATGTGTTTACAGTCTTTAAATAGTGTTGTAGGCGCTTCATTTCAGCTGCCGTAGAGGGGTCACGGCACCTGTGGGTTAAAGTCCCGGTGATTGGATGCGAGAAGGCGTGGTGCAGAAAGGCTGCAGCATGATTATAGACCCGGTCGTTTTGTATTTAAAAAAAAATGCGCTTTGTGTGGAATGCTTTTTGTGACTTTAGCTTCAGTAGGAGACAGATTGGGTCTTTTTTTTAATTGAAATGCTTGAAGTTAAGCAGTAATTTCTTAACGTCTGTGTCTCGTTCTACGCATTCAGCTTGTGCTGGTTCCCGTATTCTTGTATGTGTGTTTATGTGTGTTGATATACCACGCCCGTGCTAGCTTAAATTTTAGTTGATCAAGATAACAGCAGTATTTTGTGGACACGGATCCATGTGCTGGATACATCTAACCTAGGATTGCGATCCTGTTGGTATTACAAACAAAGGTAAATTTCTCTGCGTCTGGATTTACGTTTTTCATCGCATGAACATTTTTTTTTCACACTAATCTTATGTCTGGTTGCCTAGACTGTAGGTTGTGGTGCAGAAAGGCTGCAGCATGAGTATAGGCCCGGTCATTTTGTATTTTAGAAAATGCTACCCTATGTGTGCAATGCTTTTTGTGACTTTAGATTCAGTAGGAGGCAAATTTGTTTTTTTTAATTAAAATGCTTGAAGTTGAGCAGCAATTTGGCCACTTCTGTGTCTCATTCTATGCATTTCAGCTCGTGCTAGTTCCCGTATTCTTGTATGTGTGTTTATGTTTTTCATTGCATGAATATTTTTTTTCATGCTCATCTTGTGTCTGGTTGCCTAATCTGTATGTTGTGATATTTTGATTGCGCCGGATTTGTTATTGGCTTTGTGCTTACTATGGTTTTGCACAGCCATTGACAGATTTTTCTCAGCACGATGGTCATGCTGCCCAAAGACAAGTCCCCTTGTGGAAATGTTGACTCGACTTGCGAACTCAGGCTCCCTACAACCTTTGCGCAGTGCTCTTTCATGCCGTAGACATCTTCTTTCTCTTGTTCTACCTTTATTTTTATGGATCACATAAAACTTTGAGTACATTTTTAATTATTGCTTGAAATAGATTAATACAGTACAGTCGTGATAGGGGCAAGGAAGACTGATGCAAAAAAGTGCTAACAATGCTGTTTATAGACTTGAACTGGCTTATAGAGCCACCAGTTCCAAACAATACAAAGAAAAGAAACAACAAGCATGTCATGCAACTGGTAAAAGATTACTTTGTTGCTCAAGTCCTTCTCTGTAATGTTTAACATTATGTTCATGGGCATTTAAGAACAACCCTTTTCCACACTAGTGCATAGATGGCATAGCTAAAAACTTAAAAAAATTTGAAATGACCTGAGCTTCTGCTATCAGCCTTGTGTTGGTGACACAGCATTTGTGCAGAACAGCTGCTTTTTCAAAGGCAGGTTGCAGTTCTTGCACTTGCTACAGTGTTTGCATACCTCATCCGAGTTTCGATCTCTATCTGAGTTTATTTGAGTTATATATATCCTGCTCTCCGAGACCTCACTTCTCAAAGGTGGAGTTCAAGTATGTTGAAAGCAACTCCAAAAAACGTGATCTCCATATTTGTTCATACAGTGAGAAGATCATATTATCGCTCAATGAAGTGGAATTTGTATTCCTACATGTGTCGCGCCAGTCTTGAGCGATATATATGTCTCTTTAAGACTGCAAGTTTCAGAATCAGGGGACCGACCGCGATGTAAGTCATGGTCCTTAGGTTTATGGATGCCGTCCTTGCAGTTCTAAATGATGTAAGAGGGTATTTTGAGACATAAGTGTCCCAAGTTGTAACCATGTTCACTGCCTGGCTTCAAACGTTAAAGGTAACCATTCAGAGCCTAGCTGATGGGCACAGTAGGTGTCTGGGTTTGTGCTTGTATTTTGGCCCTAAACATGTATGCTGAGCCTGGGAGCTAAGGGGCAACAAGCCGGTTCTTGTGCATGCCTCGGCACATTTGAAACTAGTAAAGAGACCTAGTATGTTCTTATTTCATGAATGCTCTTGAAAACTTATGTGCACGCCAATAGGAAGATGCATTTCAGAGCCAACTGCACCATTTTAAAGAGGCGAGGTATACAGTGAATCATTTAATTGCTGTAGCAGAGAGCTTTCTGCAATTAGGAAGCAACCGAAAGCAATAAACTGTCAACGGAAGGTGTTTATGATACTCTGTTTACAGACTGGGCAGAATGAGAGAACGAAGATGGCTACACGGTTTAAAAAACATTAAACAGGGGTGTAGGAGAAGCCTCAGTTTGCAAGCCGAGCCAACGCTTTGACGAAAGGACTTGTCTTCGTCTGGGTGCAGATGAAGACAAGTCTTCTTGTCGAAATGTTGGCTCGGCTTGCGAACTGAGGCTCCCTCTCAAATCTTGTTCAGGATGCTTTCATAATGCGTGTAGATACTATATCACACAAACTAAAAAAGGTTGGAAAGCATAAACTGTTTTTGTCTTCTATGTGTCAAAAATATTGAACCAGTGGTGCAAAAAAGGTAATTCTGAGAGCATTGTAAAACCAGTCTGTGTGGCCAAACATTGCCCGAGCCAGCTAAACTGCAAAAAAATGTACTTCATTTCCCTGGCATGTGGAAATATCGATATCAGCCAGAGGAAGGTGTCTAAACACTAGGTTGCAGGAGACTAGAAGGATCTGAAAGAGGTAGACTTGGGTAAGCTCAGCCAAATTTGCAGCATGTGTAAGAACTGCACACCTGCCCTTTTAATAACAGCTGTTCTATACAAGTGCTTTGTTACCTCCACTTAGGTAATAGCAAAAGCGCAGGCCTTTTCAAATTTCTTTGATAATTGTGTCAGCACACAGTCCGTGCACCTGAGAAGAGTTGTTTTTGAGCACCTGTGAACATGTTATGTTAGATTGGCAGGAAGGGGCTGTTGATCCTCATGGGCATCAGAAGAAGGGGGCAAAAGGGGCATTTGGCCGCCACCCCGCCCTCTATAAAATGCAGTCGAGTTAGTTTTGCCTCCCTCTCCCCCCTCCCCCCATTTAAGAAAAAATTCCTGCCGACACCCATGTTATACCTCTGTCGCACGGGCAATCTCAATGTCCATTGAGTGAATGGTAATCGACATTTTCGATGGTCGTCGAGATGCACCACTGCCACACGGCGAATTTCAATGGGCATTGAGTAGTAAGCGTGTCATTCAACAGATCGAGCCATGACAACATCTAGTAAATATATGAAGTGAAACAGTACAAAACGAGGCCGATATCAAACTAAGTGTTTTTTTTTTTAAATCAAAGTTTTTATTTCAGAGAAGGGTATTCGAATACCTCACATCACAGCATAACCCACAGGCACTGCAGGCGAGCAACGCCGGAACGACGACGAATTATTTGCATTTGCCGCATTCGTTTTGTGCCAGGATGCTGACAGAGCTCCGTGGTTGTCTTCATTGCGCTCGTAATTGCTATCGTTAAAAACACATATGGGCTCTCCTTAGTTTTGGCTGTCGCAAAGCGTGGTAAAAGGCCAACATGAGCAAAATGCTGCGGCATGCCGTGCTGCCATATAAGAAAACTGTCAGGTTGTTCACATCCGAATATCGCACATTATCTAGAGTGATCATTTTGACTTCCAGAAAACTGGTTGATTAACTGTTTACTGTCAACAATTTATACCAGAGGACATTTGCTTTTTTTTGTTTATTTTCCAACATGCTAGGCAGTACAGTAGCTTTTAGGCAGTAGCTTTTAAATAGCTTCACTCCTGTATATTTACCTCTATCTGCAGGTCAAATGGTGGTCGGAATTTTCACATTTTGACAATTAGAGCAGTATGTCTACTTCTCCTGACCATAGAGACGTTGCATTTCACAAATGAAGTATTAAATACGTGCATGGGTGTAGCTGCATTGTGTGGTCTTGTTTCAACAAAACACATTGAATCTATTGTACATGCATGTCACATTGTCCCCTTAAACTGTTTAAAGCTGCGATATGGCGCCTTTTATGAGTGGGCAAGTGAGATAACTTTTATGTATTGTTCCCTGTTTCAGTAAAGGAAATACTGTTTTTCTTCTCTATGCCATCGTAATACTAAATCAGACTTGCCATGATTATAGCAAAACATAGTGGTTTCTTTTATATTCAAATTTCTGTTTAAAGTGAACAGGCTTGTGGCATTTACAATAATTTGAAGCTATTTTTGACAGCATTTTATGGGGCTCAGTGTTGCTTTCTTTTTGAGAAAAGCATTCTTTTTTGGTCGGTTGTTTTGTGGGGTTTAACATCCCAAAGTGACTTAGGCTATGAGAGACGTTGTAATAGATGACTCCGGAAATTTTGACCACCTCGGGTTCTTTAACGTGCACTGGCATCGCACAACACACGGACGCCTTGCTTTTCGCCTCCCCCGAAAAGCGGCCGCCGAGGTCGGGATTTGATCCCGCATCCATGGGAACAGTAGTCGAGCGCCGTAACCACTGCGCCATCCCGGCGGGTGGTGCAGGGGCAGTATCTGTGAGTGCCGAAAGCTTGTGATCAGTAGTATACCAGACACGTTCACTTTCAATTATGCAGAGCAAAAATAATCGCGGATAAAGGGAACTTTCCATTTCATTCTTTTCTGTTCTCTAACTTTTGTGCGGGAAAAGAACTAAGAATTAAGAAGGCTCCATTGGGGTTTTCTGTGAGCAGGTCAGTAAGAGGAAGGTATTTATCAGCAATTATGAATCAGTTTGGAAACACACAAGAGGCATCTGAATTTTCTTCCTTTGGAAACTTAACCGGTGGTTCACCACACATTGTGCTTTTCTAAGCAGAAATAGCTAGCTGGCTTTATTATTGAAAAAACGTATACATAGCACATGTTTTTCTGCAAAAACTTGTTTTTCCTCTTGTTAACGCAACCTCCAATGATAATATTGCCTGTAAGTGTGCTATTTAAGGACTTAAGATGCATGGCAGTAAGGCCTGATACATTTGCAATTTGACCCCCTTGATGATTTTTAAGAGTTATAAGTGTGACCAAAACAAGGTCGCACAAAGCCAGAAAACAAAGAAGAGCACAGAGTTTAAACTGAGGTTAATCAATTTATGCTTGGATAGTATGCAAAAGAGAATTATTTTTGATGCATGGAAAACACTGGAAAAGAAAATCGTATACTGCCACGTGCAGAGATATAAGGGTGAACGAATTAATCTTCATTATATTTCAAACCAGAAGCAGGCTTGATTACAGCTCCAGTGTCAGATTTTTGAGATGGTAGAATATTCGTGGGACTTCGAACGACATGCACATTCAGTTAGCATTTTCTTGCTACCCGTTTTATTTTCTGTATCACCAGATGAGGGGGGGGGGAGGGAATAATTGCACATTATGCGTCCTTCTTTGATTTATGACATGTGTTTCATGAGACTCCCTCTCTTGGGGACAGAAGTTTTAGACCACATATTTAGCAATTATCTTTTCTGCCTTTACACAAAGGCCTACTCAGGAATCATGGAAGCGCCTCTTCCTTTATTATTGCTCATGGTGGCTTCAAAGGGTCTGCGGCTAAGTGATTAGAGGAAAGAAGTTGGGTCAAAGCCATTTTTTAAATTTTTTTCACTAGTGCAAATTGCTTCCTTAGAGACGACTTCAGCAAATGATGTTTTAAGAGACTGCTTAGACTGCTCGTTTGATCGAAAAGCCGTCAGCGTGGCAGTAGTGGTGAGCGTAGTAGATCAGAAATAATCGGAGGCCTCGTAAAAAAACCATTGCATGGCAATTTGTGGTTGTAGTAAATAAATTATTTGTTTTGTAGTTGATGACAAGTTAATGAAATCAGTGTAAATAATTGTTAAATTAAGTGAAAAAATAAGGAAAGATTTTCAGAGGTGTCAAAATTCATAGAATGAAAAGCTATGCTTGATGGTGCTAATGAATAAAATTTAGTAATTGATAAAAGAAATAATTGAAAAAATGAAAAATGCTTTCAAAGTCATCAAACTTCTCGTAATAGAAAGCAAATGTTTGATTATGCTAAGAATTGCAGTAAAAACTTCTGTGTGTGCCAAATGCTATCACATCAATCCCTGAATGGCTAATTTTTAGCATGGACATGACCACCTGCGATCAACTGTTCATAATAATTTGTACTATGCTCTAAGGATGAATGTATTACTAATTGTTCAAAATGTCACTAAATACTAGCTCTTCATGAACATACTCAACTTTGAGGCAAGATATTGAAGTCCTCCTTTTTGATGCAGGGTCTGCTTTGAAGCCTTGCCTAGCTGCAGCTACTTCGCACCCTCAACCCCACGGCCACTTATCTGGCTATGGCTGCTTTGCTGCTCCCAGTGGCCATCTACAAAGCATCTGAAGGTGGAGTGCATTCCCTGCATCCAGCTTCACCGCTTGGAGCCTACCCCACCTACACAAGCCAGCGCTCTTCTGGGACTAATGGGGTATGCTCCTACAATGAATGTGGTCATAAAATAGACTTCATTAACATTGCTTTGTTACCTACCCTGCTCCAATTGTGTCCATATTAGAAATTCAATTTGTGGTTTTAATGTCTTTCCTTGGCCTTTCAGGTTGCTACCACAGATTTTCATGACTCTCATGCGTTTAATGCTTTAATGCACATGCCATATGTCTCTTGGTTGACCTGTTATGAGACAACCAACTGAAACATGAACTCAAACGGCAGCTCACCTGTATCCCCTAAGACCATCTAAAGACCTTTATTGCAGCCACAATTCATACAGAACGCCATCCTTGCTTAACTTTTCCTAATAAATGTTGCACCAATTTGAAAATATGGTTGGCTGTCAGCCAATCCATTCTTTCTAGAAGGTCGATACTGCTGCAAAGAAGAAAAGGACAACCGAACACATGTGGGATATGCAAAGCACAAGTTTCAGTTATATTTTTCTTAGGAAGCAGCTACATTACTGCAGCACATACTTAACAAATATGGCAAAAGATGAAGGCCTTCTTGATTAAAATTGGCAGCCTGTTACTTGGTTCAAGAGGCCTGGATGCAATGTAATGGAGATAAGATACCCCAAATTAAGCAGCT
>JAJIZL010125475.1:37217-57807 GCA_023969395.1 Amblyomma maculatum | reverse complement strand
TGTACTGGGCCAAAAAGAAACTGGAGGAGAGGAACACCCCATCCTGTATGCTAGTCGCAAGCTGACCGGTCGTGAGCAGGCATACAGCGCCACCGAAAAACAGTGTGCGTGTCTCGTGTGGGCCGTACAGAAACAATCATGCTACCTTGCGGGCTTGAGGTTTATTATTGAGACGGATGACTCCCCTCACCAATGGCTGCAGACAACCTCTTACAAAAATGGGCCCCTCTTGCGCTGTTGCCTCGCTTTGCACAGTATCCTTTTGAGGTTGTGTTACTGAAGGGGAGTCTCAATGGTAACGCCGATGGCTTTAGTCGGAACCCCTAACGTGAGAATGAGTCACAAAGTTGTAGCTTGTGGGTGTTTTTCTTCTTGACAGGTTTTTGAACATATTGTATTATCTTTGCTTATTGTTTGCAAGCGATTTACTTTTGTGGTGCAATTTTCTATTCTGTAGACACGTTCCAAGTACTGCTGAGCTACACCTTAAGATACGTGGCTATTTAAGAGGGAAAGAGCCTGGCATGACTTTGTGGAGTTTGTGTCAGGCTTACTGGCCGACCGTTTGAGTTTTCAGCGTAGTTGTGACACTTGCGCGTACAATTAAAAACTCGCCGGAAGTCATTTTTCAGAGTGCTTTAAGGACCAGAACGTGCTAAAGGCGCCCTTTGGCTGATTGAGCTCAAGAAAAGCAATGAGTTGGATGACCCCTGGTTGCAGCATCATCGTGACAACCCCTCTGAACAGCGAATGCAGTCCCTGCCCTTCGTTATCTCCCTCCTCCGGCTGTGCAGTCTGTTTCGATTCGTCGCCGTCATGTGCTGCCACCGACGCGGCCCCAGCGAAATGCAGCAAATGCAGGAGCATCAGTCAACGCAGCAGGTATTTCGGCCATTTCAGCGCTATACATTCGGGCACCCGACGCTTCCTCCCGTCGGTTTGTTTCGGCGTCTTCAAGTTACACGTGTCGTCATGTGTGTGCGTGCATGTGCAAACGCTGACCAAGCCCAACGCTCAGTTGAGAGAGCGTCAGAAATACTTTAAAGAAGGCTAGTTTGGTTTTCATCTTCAGGAAGGCGCGCTATCCTTTGTCACAAGGACGAATTACAAAAAACAAGACAAGATGTTACGTACGCGAACTTTCAACTGTTTAATACAGGTACTCCTCTCCTTATATACGCACATGCTAATAAAAATTCCCAATCGCGCATTTCTCAAACCCCTGTGAAAGGAAATGGCACGGGCCTGTACCACGGAATGCGTAAACGATCCGTCGATAGTGCTGACGCTCAGAGCTCCAATTGTTAACAGGCAGCATGACGGAGAGCAGTAATATACGAGTTACGGTTTGATGAATTGAATTTATCATCTTGTATCTAACAAGTGTTTGCACATTGTTCTTTGTGTGTGTGTATTTAAGGAAAGAAGTACAAGTAATAAACAGATGAAAGTTCACGCACGTACCGTCTGTTCTTGTTTTAGTAATTCCTCCATATTGCCAAGTATAGCGGGCCTTCCTGACGAAGAGAGAGCTTCGCCCACGACAGGTAACAGGAGGCTCCTCCACGCCACCGTAACTGCATCAGCAAAGATTGCTAGAACATAAATCCTTCTTTGTTTCCCTCTGAACTGCCGAGTGTATAAAAAGCAGCGGTTGGTTCCGCTGCGAGAGCAACGATGCCGAGACACCTGCGTTGTGAGAGTTTTCGCTTCGGACCTCCTTCTCTGGCCGTTCCTTGTGATATTGTATTAAACGTTGTACTGATTAGCCGAAGCCTCGTCATTTGCCAGGACTGCTGATGCCTTCCGCTGCACACCGAGCCGCAGGGAGGACGCTTCCTTGGGGACTTTCGAGCCTCGTCTAATACAGTGCCGATAAACAGTGTAGAAGTCAGTTTACGATTGCTCGAGGAAAAAAAAAACATTCGGATACTGCAGCCCGAAGCCTTTTTCAGCACTTATTACGCGGCAACAAATTGAATAGATGTGTCCGGAGCTTCAACCCTGCTGTCAGATATATTTGACGTCATGGCAGCGTGCATTACAAATGTATTATCGTACCACGATCAGAGATTCGTGCTCCAAGCTTGTTGCGCATGTGTGCTTCAGTACACCTCCCGTTCCCCTCTGGTCGCATGACCTACTCGCGAAACAGTATCTTATGCTATGCTGCTTATGTTGATTTTTTTTTTAAATAAATTGATACCTGTCCTAATAAATTTTATTCTGTCGAGTAGCCGCTGGTTCGGCATGCCACATACGTAAATCGGTTAAACTGCTTTTTCATGCTAATTGAATGCTACTGGAATTCTTTCCGGTAACAACTGAATTAAGTGCTTTAAAATCGCAGCGCGCCTTGCAAGCCACATCCAGAAAACATAAAGCAGCATCAAAGTACTTTTAATTGTCACAGAGCCCAAATTTACATGTATTGTCATCTGCTGAGGGCTGCCTCCCCCCTAGAGATTCATGGTTGAGTATCCGCAAGAAAATGCAGTTTAATAATACTCTGTGATACAATTATACAACGAATATTGTTAAAAGAAGCAAGCGCGTGTTTAATATTTTCTACTATTATTTCTAACTCATCTAAACTCATTAATTAAGCATGCTCACAAGTTCAGAAAACCTGCCAAACATTGCGCCGAGCTTCGAAGATATTAAAATTACCGACACAGCGGTAATATCGCACAGCTTGAGTGCTCACGCTTGAGCGCTAATTGAGGTTTCATAAAAATTTGGCCGCCGCGGCGAGAATCGGATCTGGGAAGGCTGGCCCGCTTAATATTCGAACAGCCCTCTCTCCGCGACCTAAAGCGGCGAAGCCCCTTTCTGTTTCCAAACGTCTTTAATATCCTGATATTATTCCAAACTTGCATTACACAAATTTATATTTTAAGTTTTATATTGCAGCAAAAGCTACATTTGCAACGAACAAGGAGTTTCGCGTGGCGGGAGGCACAGAGCCATTACCTATCAACCGCTGCAACTGGCGCACGCCGCGCGTTCACCGCGCCATCTGACAATGAAGAAGTACCCAGAAGATGTCTCGTTTTAAATGGAAAAACAGCTAGACATACTGAGTACCGCACCTTAATTCTCCTTCTCTAGGGTGAGGATGATAGTACTGATGATGATAGGCAAGGAGTGTACTCAGCATTGGACAGGATTGGATTGAACAAGATTAGATAGGAAGGGACTGAATTGGACTGAATTGGACAGGATTTGTTGGATTGTATTTCACTGCAATGAATTGTATTTGATTGGAATTGATTTGATTGGACAAGATTGGTTTGGATTGGATTATATTATACTGCATTGGATTGAATTACACTGGATTGCATGGGACTAGTTTGGAATGGAGAGGAGTACGCAGCCCAGTGCCAGGTATCATTTCGCTAGGTATAACCAGTCCTAGCTGAGCTAATCGATGGCCAATTTTTTTATCAAAGTCTCACTTACTGCTAGCTGCTAAAAGTTCACCCTGTAAAGTATAACCACTATGCGAAAAAAGTGCCGGTAAATATACTAATAACGTTTAACGTGTACAACAATTTTCTCTAATATCTCAAAAATTTGAGATGTCACGGGAGTTTTGCCGGCTACGGGCCCATACATCCTCTACGTAGAAAGCAAAGTCGCTTCAAAACCGTAGACAAAGAGAACGCTGGATAAAGCTAGCTTAAATTAGGAGCACATCGAGGTGATCGGTTCCCAGATGGCGTGAGTGCGATACGAAGGCAGTGAGCTAAATTCATTTTTAGGCTGAAGCATGTCGTGTTGATCACATAACTGTCTCCGTCACTCGCGTGTAACCTGTGTGACAGCGATGCTCACTGCGGTCAGTCGTGAGTTTAAGAACACAACTCTCTGCATTCTTGCGGTCCAATAAGCAGATATTTTGGGTTATGTTATAACTAGAAATTCGCGATTGCGTGCCTAATTAAGTTTTATGTGCGTAGCAAGAAGAATGCAGGTGTACCTACGTTAGACGTGCGTTTTGTGCGTACCTTGACGCCCGCACAACGTAATTTTATAATCGGAAGCCAAAGTGCTCGCATCTTTATAGACCGCCTCCGTGGTTACAAACAAAAAGGCGATGGCGGTGGCACTGCAGTCTGCAGTCCCACGGTAGGCAAAAAGCACGGGAGCGGCACAGTGGCCAATCTTGTTAAGAGCGTGTTATTGTGATTACAAGCGCCTTTTTCGCAGACGAAATAAACATGTCCTTGGAGGTTTGCATGAAGCCTACAAATTTCGAGCTGGGTTTCCTTTTAGATGGAAAGGGCAAAACGCGGACGAAGAGAGCAACACATCAGACAAGCGTTTCCTATTAAAATCTCGCTCCTTCTCTTAAATAATCGACTCGAACCGCATTTTGTCGAGTTCATGTACACAAGAGGTGAGCCTCAGCGGTGAGGGCAAAAGCTATACATGGAAAAACTCTCCATACGCGGCGTGCAGCGCACGATCCCGCACCTCGTACCATGCAGCCGAAGAGCGTGTTCAAGGCGCGTGCAGAAGCGAAGCGTTGCTCCCGGCACAGTAAACGAGCACCGTTAATTGTCATCTATTTGCTGGTTTCGCCGAGTAAATTAACCGCTGGCAAAAAGGCAGCAAAGCAGGCAACAAGACAGGAGACGCACACACAGACAATGGATACTCTGATGCCTTTTTGTAAGATGTTCGACCGACTAGCTCAACGCTGCACTCTATTATCAAATTAACCGCGGAACGCATCGAGAATCGGAAAGCTTAGGATGCTTACAATTATAATTTCAGTGCGGTAAGTAAGCAGCGATTTTTGTCGCTCGTAAACAGCGCAAACAAATGATTCTACTGGAAGCATCATTACACTCTAAGATGATTCTTCACACCGATAGGCAAATGAGCGTTGTTTGTAAGCACGATGCCCCTCGCTAGCGTCCAGCGGCTTTCCGGTAAGCATGGAAACAGTAGCAATTAGGAAATTGCGCCTTGGCGCCGCACCCCGGTATTTGATTATCCTTGCATTCTATGTTGAAATCACCCCTTTGCCAGTTGTTTTATCTACTGTGTTCGTCTGCGGCTGTCGGCGTTAACTTTGGCATTTTCATTACAGTTATTCATGCTTTTACCTTTATTACAATTGCAAGCTTTAGCTGTAGCGCTGGTTCCGTAGTTAGGGCGACCCAGTTCAGCTCCGGCCACAGTGGCCACGTTTCAATGCAAGAAAACTCAAAATGTGACAGTGTGCCATGCAGTGCGTACATAGCAGATATAAACATCCTATGACTGTCTTAATCACAAGTCCATATCCTCATATGTCAATCGGCGATGCTGAACCCCACAACTCGCCTTCGCAATTAGCCGCTGTGAATATTAACTAAACTCGCTAGGTATATAAAAAGTGCAGCTCCAATCGAACAAATCAGCAGTTGTCAAGGCGCAGTATCAGTCTTCATGACGAAACAGATTAAAATATTTTAAGATGTTAGCCAGGCAATTTAACCACGGAGGATTTCAATACAGTCACTCGCGCAGCAGCTCACTACTATGCGCACAATAAAGTTAAAAAAAAAAAGACGTTTGTTTGTTTCCAGGGGTTTAACGTCCCAAAGCGACTCAGGCTATGGAGACGCCGTAGTGTACGACTCCGAAAATATTGACCAGCTGGCAATCTCTAACAAACACTGACACCACACAGCACCGCACACACGGACGTCTTGCTTTTCGCCTCCATCATAAAGCGGCCGCCGAAGCCGAGATTCGATCCCGCGCTCTTGGGCACAGTAGCCGAGCGCTCTAACCACTGCGCCACCCCAGCAAGGCGCAGGAAAAATATTGTTTGAATAATTGTTTACATAGGTAAACACATCTAAGCATGCTCCGACAAAGAATCAGTCCTATGCATTACAATATACTGCCTGCGTCGTCTACATAAGTTGCGTGTGCATGCAGTCGCACCGTAGAGCAGGCCAAACTCCAGTTTTTCGCGAGCTTTTAGCAGGTAGACTGCTCTGGAATAAAGGCGAATAAGCTCTAGTTTAGCCGTGAAAAATTGTTTGCCGTATATTCTATCAGCCGGCGTCGGTATCCAGCCTTCACACTTCATCGGGGCGACCCACTGTTTGTGGCCAAATTCATTAGCAAGAAACCTGTGAAAGCTTATTAAACTTCCCTTTCTGCGCCTTGCGGCATATACCATGGCGACGCAACTAGTGGACATGGTGGGCTTTTTTTTTTAGGCAGCAGCAAACCACTTCGAAATAACGGTAGGCAAAAGCAACCGAAATGTTGTTTGCCTACCATGCGAAAGTCAATGACGATGACAGCGCCACCTCTTCATAACATAGCCACAGTGAAGGAAGTCTATGCATCATATTCATTTAAACAGCATGCGTGCACTTGTATATGAGCATCAAATTTCGGACTCACTTGGAGACTTCGATCGTTAGTTGCACATGATTGCGTACTGTACATGGAGCTTAAATTACCATGCACGCGTACCACTTCCTTCATCTTGAATTACTGTAGGTATCTATGAAATTAATTTTTATGGCACCTTCCATATTGTCACGTCTCGATTGAACGCCAAGGAGGACCCAAAGATAGGACGGGTTTAATAAATCAACCTGGACGAGTCTTGCGCTCCAACTTCCTTCTCTTCCAGGCTCGCGCTTGTGGGGCCCAGTCATCATCTTTGGCGTCGTCTTCTATGCGGCATTTGCCCCCCTCCTCAGGAAGCATCGTCCCGATGAGCATAAAAGGGAGTAGGGGGTCAAGGTCAGTCCGAGTTGTACGGCTTCATGCGTACAACGTGGACGACGTCGGCTTGTTGCTGGCGTCGCTTTGAGGTCGACACCCCGTCTGGCACCACCTCATAAGTGACGTCGGTTAAACGTCGCTGAACAACATATGGCCCGAAATATCGCCGCAATAGTTTTTCGGAGAGTCCACGGCGGCGAATAGGCGTCCAGACCCACACTTTGTCGCCAGGTTCGTACATGACATGTCGGCGTCTATGATTGTAGCGTCGTGCATCATGCTCTTGCTGATTCTTGATCCGCACACGCGCTAGTTGGCGGGCTTCCTCTGCACGCTGAGCGATTTCCTCGGCGTCCTGATCGAGATCGTCGGTGTCGGCATTCGGGAGCAACATTGCATCCAGCATAGTTGTTACTGGTCGCCCGTGAAGGAGGCTGAATGGTGTCATACGAGTGGTGTCTTGGCGTGCCGTATTGTAGGCGAACGTGACGTAGGGAAGAATTTCGTCCCAATTCTTGTGGTTCACGTCAACGTACATGCAAAGCATGTCTGCAATGGTTTTATTGAGGCGTTCCGTCAACCCATTGGTTTGGGGGTGATAGGCTGTAGTTTTACGGTGACTGGTACCACTGAGGCGGAGAACGGTCTCCAAAAGTTCGGCCGTAAATGCAGTTCCTCGGTCAGTTATAATGAGCGCCGGAGCGCCATGCCTCAGGACAATGTTCTCCACGAAGAACCGAGCTGCTTCGGCGGCGGTACCCCTTGGCAGAGCCTTGGTCTCCGCGTAGCGGGTTAGATAATCGGTGGCGACAATTATCCATTTATTTCCGGCTGTCGACGTCGGAAATGGTCCCAGGAGGTCCATGCCGATTTGCTTAAAAGGTGTTGTTGGCACTTGAAGAGGATGGAGTAGGCCAGCTGGTTTTACAGGGGGTGACTTACGGCGCTGGCAGTCTATGCACGTACGTACATAGTGTTTCACTGTCGCAGGCAGTTTTGGCCAGTAGTATCCGTGCTGGACTCTAGCCAACGTGCGGGGGTAGCCTAGGTGACCGGCGGTTGGCTCGTCGTGACACGCTTGCAGAACTTCACTGCGGAGAACAGATGGGACGACGAGTAGATGACTGTTTCCCCCAGGGCGGAAGTTCTTCTTGTAAAGCACGTTGTTGCGAATAAAGAATGAAGAAATTACTCGGGTGAAAATCTTAGGCACAACGGTAGTTCGTTTTTCCAAGAAATCAATAAGAGGGAGCAATTCCTGGTCTTCTCGCTGCTGTTGGGAAAGCGTTGCGTCATCTATGACACCTAAAAACGCAGTGTCTTCATCGGTCATAGTGAAAGGTTCGACCGGCGCTCGCGAAAGGCAGTCAGCATCCGCGTGCTTTTTTCCAGATTTGTAAATAACTGCCATGTCGAATTCTTGTAATCGAAGGCTCCAACGCGCGAGTCTCCCTGAAGGGTCCTTTAGATTCGTCAGCCAACAGAGCGAGTGATGGTCGCTAACGACTTGAAAGGGGCGAGCGTACAAATAAGGGCGGAACTTCATAACCGCCCATACCACTGCAAGGCATTCTTTTTCGGTTGCCGAGTAGTTCGCTTCTGCTTTAGATAGGGTCCTGCTGGCGTAAGCAATTACTTTTTCCACACCACCCTGGCGCTGCACCAGCACAGCACCTAAGCCCACGTTGCTGGCATCCGTATGAAGCAGTGTAGGGGCGTCGTCATCAAAGTGCGCCAGGACAGGTGGTGTCTGTAAACGTCTCCGCAGCTCATTAAACGCTTGTTCCTGTTCTTCACCCCAGTGAAAGACAGCATTGTCACGCGTCAGCGAAGTTAATGGCCAGGCAATTCGTGAGAAACCAGCAATAAACCGGCGGTAATAGGCGCAAAGACCCAGGAAACGCCGCAATGTCTTTTTGTCCGTAGGTGTCGGGAACTTGGCGACTGCGGAGAGCTTTTCAGGATCAGGCCGGACACCTTCTTGGCTAACGACGTGACCTAAGAATTGCAGCTCCTCGTACCCGAAGTGGCACTTCTCGGGTTTTAGTGTGAGGCCCGCAGATCGTATGGCCTGAAATACAGCTAGCAGACGGCGTAGATGCTCTTCAAATGTGACCGAAAACACAATCACGTCGTCAAGATACACCAGGCATGTTTGCCACTTAAGTCCCGAGAGCACAGTATCCATCAACCTCTGAAATGTTGCTGGTGCTGAGCATAAACCGAACGGAAGGACCTTAAACTCGTACAATCCATCGGGAGTGACGAATGCTGTCTTCTCCCGATCTCTCTCGTCTACTTCTATCTGCCAATATCCACTTTTCAAGTCCATTGATGAGAAGTAACGTGCATTTCGTAGGCGATCAAGGGAATCGTCGATGCGAGGAAGAGGGTACACGTCTTTTTTAGTTACTTGGTTGAGCTTGCGGTAATCTATGCAAAATCATAAGCTGCCGTCCTTCTTTTTAACAAGTACCACGGGGGAAGCCCAGGGGCTCTGTGACGGCTGGATAACGTCGTCTCTAAGCATTTCGGCCACCTGGCGCTGAATGGCTGCACGTTCTTTCGGAGCTACACGGTAAGGATTTTGTCGAATCGGGCGAATCGAGTCATCCGTGATGATTCGATGTTTTGTCAAAGGCGTTTGGCCGATCCGCGATTCGGAAGCGAAGCAGTCTCGAAATTAATCTATGAGATCCAAAAGACGGTCCCGTTCTGAAGAAGACAAATTTTTACTCACATCGACGATGGTTACGGGCGTCTTGCACATTGATCCTTCCTGTTGCAGTGAGAAGCAGTGCTGCGCCTTTGGGATGCTGTCGAAAAAGGCCACAGTTGTGCCTTTCGGAATTTGCTGACGCTCGTCGCTGAAGTTTGTCAGCAGCACTTCGGTCTGTCCATTGGTCAAGTAGACTAGCCCTCGAGCTATAGAAACACCTCGGCTTAGTACCAGGGCGACTGCCCTTTCGGCGATACCATCGCCGGTATGCGCCATGTCGCACTTCACTTCAACAAGAGAGCATGATCGCGGAGGTAATGTCACTGTCTCATTGGCGACGCGTAAGGGCATCAGTGGTACTTCCGCACAACCAAGGTCTTCATGATTGTTGGTGAAGGCAACGACGCTGTCACGAATGCTGATTACAGCCCCATGAAGACGCAGAAAGTCCATGCCCAAGATGAGATCTTTGCAACAGTCAGGGAGAATAACGAAGCTGCCAACAAACACCGCGTTTCCTATTCCTATCCGGGCAGTGCACTTCCCTGTCGGTGCCAGTAGCTGGCCCCCAGCACTTCTTATTACTGGCCCAGTCCATTCGGTTTTTACTTTGCGCAGCGTGTCAGCCAGTTTCTGGCTAATAATTGAAAAATCCGCCCCGGTATCCACCAGAGCATGTACCTCCAGCCCATCAATGGAAACGGCGAGGTCAGCGCTAACAACGTTATCTGGGTTGCTCGTCTCTTTCGGCATTTTCGGCGGAAGTGCGGCAAGGTCAGCGGTATCAGCTTCGTCGTCGGGGCTGCTCATCTGATGCGGCATTTTCGGTGGTAATGTAGGCGGCATTTTCGGCGGTAGTGCGGCAATGTCAATACTAACGGCAGCGTCAGAAGCACGGGCTGTCGGCTGTTGCGGCGGTGGTGAAGGTTTTGACACTTTTAGACTGTGTGCAACCTCCCCTCGTGAGGTTGCGGCTGTTAGTTTCCCCGGTGAGGGCTAGGGGACCGCCGTCCGCCAACGTCAGCATTGCCACGACGCATCGGCGGAGAATAACGCTGTGGCGATGGGGAGGAGCGGCGGCGGAAGCCCGGGGATTCGGTTTCCCTGCTGACCGGAAGGCCGTCCTCGGTTTGGGCAGTGTCAGCGTCGAAGCGGCGGCGAGCAGAAGCAGACGGAAAGGCCTGCCCCTCTTCGCGGTAACGGCAGTACCGATATACGTGGCCAGGTTGTCCGCAGTAGAAACAAAGTGGCCGGCTGTCATAACTGCGCCACCTGTCCGTTCGGCGTAGTTGAGAGCACCTGGAAGGCGCCCACTGAGACCCCTGGAAGAATCGCGTCTCCTGACGGCTTGGTGCGCTCGGTGAGGCGTGGTCTGGAGGCGGGCGACGTAGGACCGCGGCGTAGCTCTCAGATTGCGGCTCGTGATAAGGTGCAGGAATGTTGGCCGTGTAGTTGACCGGTTGTGGAACGCGGTATGGTGGTTCGGAAATGACTGCCGCGTTGTCGACTGGATGAAACTCGTTGCACTGGGCAGACGGTGTTAGGGAGCACCGAATTTCATTCCTTACAGCCTGCACGAGGGCCTCTGACGACTGAGCTTTCGTAACCGAAATTCGCTGCAACTCCTCAAGGACAATTTCTCTAATCATGTCTCGAAGAGTGGTCTGATCTGTTGCAGTCAGCGCCGCCGCAGTCGTCGGGGCACAGCTGGCTGGTCGGTTGTACTGGCGGCACCGATCTTGGAGGGCTCGCTCTATAGCCGTAGCGTCCTTAATGAACTCACTCACGGTTTTAGGTGGGTTGCGTACTAAGCCGGCAAACACCTGTTCTTTGACACCGTGCATGAGATGCCGTAACTTCTTTGGCTCACTCATATCAGGGTCGGCACGGCGAAAAAGGCGAGCCATGTCTTCCCAAACATAGCCACGCTCTCATTCGGCTTCTGGACACGCACTTCAAGCAGGCGCAGCGCATTGTTGCGTCGATCAGTTCTCGCAAAGGTGTCTACAAGCTGGCGGCGGAAGTCGTTCCATGTGGATAAGCTGGCCTCGTGGTTTTCAAACCACGTTCTAGCATTATCCTGAAGGGCAAAATAAACATTGCAAAGCTTGTGATCTTCGCTCCACTGATTAATCTTGGCCACTCGCTCAAACTGGTCAAGCCAGTCCTCGACATCTTCAAACGCTTCCCCGCGAAAGCACTCTGGCACCTTGGTGTTCTGAAGAGTCACCGGCGTAGGGTTGGGATGTGCCATGGCTTGGGAGACCTGATGGACTTGGTCGTTTGAAGAGTAGCTTGGCAGATGGTTGTACTCCGGGGCTAGGCCTAGAAGGCGGCGGCTAGCGCGATGTACAGGCGTGTCGACGTCTGGGATTCGCTGTGGACTGCCGGAAGGAGTCTTATGCATACCCAGCACCTCCACCAGTGTCACGTCTCGATTGAACGCCAAGGAGGACCCAAAGATAGGACGGGTTTAATAAATCAACCTGGACGAGTCTTGCGCTCCAACTTCCTTCTCTTCCAGGCTCGCGCTTGTGGGGCCCAGTCATCATCTTTGGCGTCGTCTTCTATGCGGCAATATATAGCTTCTGAAACAATGAGAAGCGCCTCTGATTCTTTTTAACGTTTTTTCGTACCCTAAATACACATTTCCCTCATGTGACTATATGGTCTACATTTTCTATTTATTTCGATGAAACAAAATAGGAAAATGTCAGATGTTATTAGTCTTCAAAGCTGAATTCATATAGCAGTTGCTATGAATTTCAGCATACACTCAAACACTTAAGGGATCATGCTGTTACGCGAAAAAAGTGGTGTCAACTATTTAACCACATTCAATTTGGACAATTTTTTTCTGCAATGTCAAATTGCTTCCAGATTTTGTAGTTGCTTATATTTATGGCAGTAGATACAAAGAAGTATATCCACCTGTGAACTTTGCACGTACTGTCCTTTATTCACTAATATATATACAAAGCAGTCAGCTTCTCTTGCCCTCGCATTTAAACATGTTCTTACAAATTCAAAGTGCATACAACGTTGATAGAGTCAATAAGAAGTTCATGTAGAATCTAAAGTCTGTTGACTACCATTTTTGTAAGGGCAAGTGTTGCAGTGCAAATTTTTGGTGATCTCATAACACAAGCACTCAGTGCGTGGCGCAGACGATTGGAGTTTTCATGATTTTCACCATCCCTAGCAAAGGATGGAACATGTAGGACGTGGAATTAGCGTTGTGCGCACAAACGAGCTCGCATGTCAGGCACTTTCATTGGGGAAGAGTCGACGGAGATTTGGAAGAGACAATCTGCGTCAAACGCTTTGCGGTCTCTCTCCATTGTAGTCATTGAGCAAAGTGGCCGGAGGTCTTTGCAAAAAGCGAGTCAGTAGCACGCGTGTTTATCGCTTACTATATTGAATCACCGACCATGTATATAGACGCAGACTGAATTTCTAAGTGGCCCAAATAATCGCGATGCCCTCTTTCTTGGTCATCGAGTAAATGGTGTGGGCTTTTGAGAGAAACCCCTTAGCGAACTCGCCACTCCATCAGTCATTCGAAAGAAGACGGCGCCTAGGCCCACGATGCTTTCATCGGAATGATTGTCGGTCTAGGCGTTTTAATCAAACTATCCGAGCACTGACGGAAACTAAAAGCGGCCGGTAATTTCCTCGAAGACTTCCTCTTGGGGCGCTTCCTACCTAAATGGCACGTCTGCCTTTGTAAACTGCGTCACAGGTTCGGCGATGCGCGAAACGTCATTCAAAAATTGGTGGCAGGACTCACACTGTATAAGAAGTCGACGCACAGTTTCCTCTTTAGCACGCTGCTGAAGCTACAGTGGGAGCTTATTTTTTCAGCTCGGTGACAATGACGTCTACTCACGATATGGCCCAAGAACAACCGCTCCTCACGAGAGAAGTGGCACTTTTCTGCATTAAACGTTACCACTGACAACTTGATTTTGTCTAGAATTGCGCGAAGCCTTTTCAGATGGTCTTCTCATCTTGACAAAAAGACAGCGAAATCATTCAAACACATCTTCCAAACTTGCAACATCGAGCTTGTAGGTATACAACCAATACTTGCTGGAACATCGCTGGTCTAGAGCAGAGGCCAAATGACATAATGTCCAATTCAATGAAGCCATCCAGGGTGGTAAAGGTGGTATTCTCGCAATCTCTTTCGTCAACCTCTATCTTCCAGTATACCCCTCTTCAAGGCCATCGCTTAGGAATATGCGTTTCAGAGCTGGTAAGCATGTCGTCAATGAGTGGGTGTATATATCCCACTTCGTTATGAATTGTTCATGCGGTGGTTATCAACGCAGGAGCGAAATGTCCCGTCTTCTTCACCAGAACGACTGTTGCCGCCTAGGGGCTCTTTGATGGCTATATCGCATTTATGCCATTCCATTGCGATATGGCTTGGATTTCTCGCGGAGACACGCGCTAGGGTTTTGCGCCATCACCCGTCTTAGGATATAAGGATGCTATGATTGCAAAAAAATACGATGAGCAAAAGGGACGTCATATTACGAAGAGAGACGTGACGTGCTGAGATTGCAAATGTTTGTTCACTTTGGCGACGAGTGAAATATTGTCGCTTGGCAACGACAATGCCGAGGGAACAAAAAAGAGACAGGCAGAGCAGCACTGAAATGTTAACTCTTTGTTTGGATGACTTGTGCACTGAAAATAACTGAGGAACTCGGTAGCGGTAGCCGAAAATGTGTTTATTGGTCGTCTAACTGCGACTTCACAATGCATTCTGCAATGTCCAGTTTACATTCGGCGCCGAAACGTCTAGATTAAAACATCAAGGGATACTGAAAAAGTGTACTATAGTACGGAAACTGTTGTGTGTTCCTACAATCATTCGAGCCGAATCTTGGCGCATCTCACGCTGAAAAGAAAGGGACAAAGCCGCGTTTCGCGACATTGAAAATGAACAAAAAACACAATGTCGTTTCATGCGAAGCAATTACAGTGATGAGGACACACGCCAGCGGATGTCGAAAATCACAAATAAATATTAAGGCGAAAGCTTTTATAGGCTCATGGGATGAAACAACGTGCGCGAGATTTATGCATCGGGTCTGTACATGGGATCTTTGCATGGAATTAGTGCATCGGATCTGTGCGCTGGTGTACACTTGCTAATAATGAAGGTATGGGAAGGAAAATCACTAATAAAAAGTTGATGCTGATTAGTTATGAATAAAAGAGATACGATAGGTGTATATACAGGTAATGAATATAGATAATGACGAATAAAATGATACTAAAATGCCTAAAAATGACGACGGAATGACCAATAAGTCAGCCGAAGGCTTGTAATGACATAAACTGACTGGTAGGGGTTATATAGGCTTAGCTATGTGTGGTAATGACTACGATGACTAGGCATGACTCACCATGATTACGGAACGAGTAATATGTCAAACGACGACTTGTAATGGCCGCAACTGTCTGGAAATGAGTAAACATGCTTAGCTCTGAGTGGTAATGACTAGGTATGACTCAGCATGTCTACAGAAGGGTCAGTACGTCAAACGTCGACGGCAACGGGATTCGACGGTACCGGTAAGCAGTTGACAGACGTCTGGTCCGTGCTGCCGCGAATGACCTCTTGAATCACCAGTGCAAAGCTTGCGTGATTAAGCTTTTAACTTGACGGGACGTCATCGACGGGTCTGGCGCTGGTCTTAGACTTGGTTACCCTGCCGTTGCCAATTTCCTGGGGCTACCGACTAGTCCACCGACGTCTCCTTTGGGTTATCTAGGCTCCTGCGTCCACCTATCACTTCTTAGTGCATTCTTGAACGCCGAACCACCGGCGCGACGCAGCTTACCCAACCGCGTCCCCCCTGTTTACAAGACATCCATGCTTTTTCCTGGACATTGTTTATTCGGGGAACGTTTCATTTAACTTCTAATTTTGTGCGCGTGTTGTGTATACGTTTCTTTTGTGTAATTTTATATTGGAGTCGTAGCTTTATATTATAAATCTTCTTCGTTTTGTTTTGTTTCATCTTTTTGTGATCTTGTACGAACCTGCACGAGATAGCGCTCCCATTTGCATTTGGGGGCGCCGTCAATAATTCGTGGCATATGCATTCCTCAACATGGCTACAGAACGACCAATATGTCAAACAACAACTTGGAATGACCGAAACTGTCTTGAAATGAGTAAACATGTTTAGCTGTGAGTGGCAATGACAGCAATGACTAGACATGATTCAGCCTTACCATGCATGAGTACGCAACGACCAGTATTTCAAACAGCGACTTTCAATAGCCGTTTAGTTCAATTCAGTCTTTCAGTCGTGTCCGACCCTTCGTGACCCTATGGACCATGTCACGCCACGCTTTCCGGTCTCTCACTATCTTCCTAACATCACATCACTTAATCTGCAGCGGCTCGAGGATGCCATCTAACCATCGCGTTCGCTGCCTACCCTTTCTCCGGCAACCCTCAACCTTTCCCAAGATCAAATCTTTCTCCAGCGATTCCTCTCTTCTCATCAGATGACCAGAGTAGCTGAGCTTTAATTTTTGAATTTGACTCTCCAACGAGCAGTAGGGTTTATGGTCGACAATATCGACTGATTTGATCTTCTGGCAGTCCAAGGAACTCTCAGGAGTCCGCACCAGCACCACAATTCAAACGCGTCAATTCTTCGGCGGTCAGCCTTCTTCACAGTCTAACTCTCGCATCCATACATCACAACTGGAAAGGCATAGCACGAGTTATAGGGATCTTCGTAAATGCAAATGAGTAAATATGCTTAGCTATGGCTGGTAATGACTAGGCACGAGTCAGCATACCATTACTTTAAACCTTCATTTTGTTACAAAAAATAGAGATGCACTTGTGAACTACCTCAAGGAAGGGAATCCTGGTAGGTGCTCTGAGTTTCCCGTCTATATACAGAATTCGTATTATTTACTCCGCACTGAGGCATGGTGAAAGCTGTATGCAAGTGCATAGACAAATTCAACGATGTAGCTAGGTTTGTATGTGAGTGATGAAATTAGGTGACTACATTTTTGAGCTGTTGTCTTTGTATTTAAAATCAATGTATGCAGGCTTGCTAGGGTATGTGTAGGTACAAACAAAGGGCATACATATAGGTGCGAAGGCAGCCGCGGTATTCACTAAACGTCTTCTTGGTCTGGTGGACAGCGAAATAAAAAATAAGGAGGAGACGACTTGGATTACTTGTTTCAAGATTTGTTTTTATTTGTTAGTTCTTGTGGAGAGGGCATATTGAATACAAAATTGAATGACATCTAAAGGTATTTCAGGAATGTAGTAATGGACTCGCATTCACTTATAAGCTGCCTTCGGAAAAAGTTATGCAATATTTCTGTTTAAAGTTGATCTTTAACTAGGAACACGTTTGTAGTTTGTTTCCGCCAAAGTGTAAGAAAGGAGGTTTACACTAGGCTTATTCGGCTAAGGGAATGCATTAGATATATTTCATAATCAGATTATTCGCATCTGAAGAAGCACCGCCAAGAAGGCAATTAATGAAACAAAAAAGTGTGCAGAACATTAGACGGGAAATTCTATTCCGCCAGAAGCATAAAATAACAAAAGAATTAAGGCATACCATATTCATAAAAGGCAAGATGAAAGTATCAATCAACGGTTAATACTGATAGCACGCAAAAACGTCGCATTTCTTGAATGTAGATGATGTTATCGTGTTGTCATTTTAAGGGCTTTTATGTTTTCACAGCTGTCCTGCTATTGTTTGTGAGGGTATTTAGCCTTTGGGGGCCATGGGGCGTCAAGGAGGGCTAAAAGGCACGCTGCCACCCAGGACGGTCTAGCGCAGCAGCTTAGTTCATCGTTGTGGGGTACTGGGTTGGAGCCGTCGCTCGAGGAAAGCCCAATGCCCGCTGGACTTCTCCACAGACGTCTGCGACTGACGCCACTTGACTTTGTCATATCGAACGACTTCACAGATAACTAAAATCACAGCGGCTATCTTCGCTTGCAGCTGCAGTTTCATGGTGGTTTATAGAGAATACGAAGTGGCCGATTGCACTGGCGAGTTTGGGTTTGCAAGGTTTTCACATTGCTCGCTGCTTCTTGGATGCACTCCACCAGTGCCTTCGGTGCTTGGCGTAGAACAAAGACAAGAAGTTGTTCTCTTCAATGTAAGCCAGCATAGACTCATTCGGTATTCGAATTATTGATTGAAGAGGAGCTGTGCTCTTATCGTTTTCGGACGACACTTGTAACGACCATCATGAGGTCCGTCTTGAGTTTCAATCTTTCAATAAGTGTCATGATTTTCAAACTAGATTCGCAACGAATTTCTAAGCGCTATTTAGACCTGCCTCAGCTTTGCCGTGTTGTTCCAGGCGTCGAAGCGTCGAATTTTCCACATGGTCAAAGAAGTCAACACATTCTTCGCATTATAAGCAGGCTGTCTGTGGAAAGAGAAAGAGGGGGGGGGGGGGGCTAATGGGACTGCACCGCTGTCTCAAAATGAGAGGCTGTGTCTGATTTTAGTGGCAAGTTAAGCGTGTTAATACGTAGTTCTCAGAAACGCAGCCAAAAAAGAAGCAGACAAGGACGGGTGCTGAACTTACAACAGTTTTGATTTTTGAAGAATTCACTTTTATATATATATTTTGTACCGTCGATGGCTATCTCTGACGCATGCGTAAATATTTCAGCTCTTTTTGGGAAAGGTAGCCCAATGGTACGACATAAAAGAGGTGTTTTCTGCTCCTCACAAGCGGTCCAAGCTTTGCAGGATAGCTGGCCTGGAGGCAACAAAACAGTGAGGTCGCGGCAAAAAAACACAGGCGGCCTTTTTTTGAAAGCACGGAAGGTGCAGTTTACCAAATCCTATATGTTATGTAAAAACATACGTTGGGCAAACTGGGAGATGCGTGAATGAGAGGTTACGAGAGCATGCGCGCGAGAGAAAATGTTTTGAAGGTTTTCTCGCGAATCATTGTCTTACCTGCCAGGATTGTTCACCTGCACTTGATAACAGTTCAGTAACTGGGAAGAGCAAAGAACGCATCGCAAGAGAAATCGCCGAATCTGAACAGATATGTAGTCTGGGAGAGAGCTGTGTCAGCGCCCCCTCTTTTACCCTTTCCCAAAATGAGCTGAACTATTTGCGCATGCGTGAGCGATAGCCATCGGCTTTACAGAATGTATATAACGGTGAATTCTTCCAAAATAAAAACTGTTGTAAGTTCAGCGCTCGTCCTTGTCTGCGTCTTTTTTGTGTTGCTGTTCGGAGAACTATGTCTGACCATCTGGCTGGAAGGATCGAATTCAAATGCTGATTGTTGGGCTGCGATTCAACGAAGCCTAGCCGCATTTTGCCGCCCTGCAGATGTTGTGCACCGCTTAATATTTTTAATATATTGGAAGATTTAGGAAGACAATTAGTTTCGCCTTAAGAGTAGAGGCCAAGCGCTTTAACACCCCTTTTTTATGGCCCTATTTTTTTACATTTTTCTAGTTTAAATAATCAAATTTAAAATAATCATTACTGTAATGTCCATACACATCACAAACATGTTAATAACTCATACGCACCAAAGCGCCTTCCCACGTGGCCATCTAACAAGATTGATACCAACAACCCTTCGTGACCCATTAATAAAGAAAAAAGTCTTTATGGATTATACACTGCGTGCCCGACGGGCAGGCTGAGGGCCTGGGTTCAAGGCCAATATACGACCAGTTTACTTCATTGAATAACTTTAATTTCTGAAATACCTACAATAGGCTGACCTCCTCGCCAATGTCGACCTCATTTGGACTATCCCCTGATTTTTTTACAGATTTCTTTTGAACTTAGGGTGTGAGAAACTATCCAATGAGATCATTTGGTTTTGGTGTAGTACCCCTTTCGACCAGCCAGAATTGTTCCGCTTGAAGATTTCCAACAGGCTCTGCCGACTGCTACGCCTACGGGTTTCCGATCTAAGAAGCTGTATACACTTCGCGTAAAAATCACAGAATAATAAGGCGGTGTGACCTTGACCTATGTAAATATAGATGTGTACTCAAAGGTGAGACAGGTACTGCGCCTTCCACCCCAAAAACTAACAAAAAGAAACATGAAAAATAAAGGAATGAATAAATTGTTTTACAGGAGCTTGTCGCCTCTACGGTCATAGGTGAAGCCTGATTGTCACCCTAACCAAAAACCTCTTGATGACTGTTTGATCAAGCACGCGCAACCATCCTTAACCTAATTTTGGCTCGTTTCACCAGGTTCAAGCTATGCTTAAACCAAGTGAGGCCCTAGCGACGGTCTTCGCTGTAACCACCATTATGTCTACAGCCGTTGGATAAAGAGTCATAAGAAAGCCCTCAGCAAAATAAGGCTGGCTGGCAGTACATCACTTGTCACGTCCTCTTATTCCGTTCATGCCGGCTGCTTTCACTTGCTAGCTTGCTTGCCGGCTTGCTTGTACCAGACAGTGCAACAGCAAGCCTACAGCTGAAGTATTGCTCAATTGTTTAATTCGCTGAAGTACTATAAGTTTTCTTTGAAGTACGTGTATTTACCGCCCGCTAACTCGTTTGGTTGTCTTCCTTAATAATTTGTCTCGTCCTCTCTTCAATCCCTGACTAATTCGAGACGTTACCATCATTTGGCCGCTGAATCCCCCGTTTTCGATTGCCTCTATCCTGCACAATATGCTAGCGGTAAAACACAGCATGAAGTCAATATCATTTTAGTTTTCTCATTAGTACCTTTCAGTGCCCACTTTCAGTTGTTATGTTTACTAAAGATAGTCATTATTCATAAGCTATTGCGGCCTACGAACACAATTCCGCTCTTTGCTTTTTGTATAGCCAATTTTTATGTCCAGTGCCCGGCCTGAAGTATGCTTTTTGCCTCCTTTGGCATTGAAGTCGTCCATCAGTATACTGCGTCTGCACTTTACCATTTGCCAATTCTTGACTTTCGCAGAAGCTTAAATTTTGGCTGCCTTTGAAACCAATTTTCTAAATTAATTTAGTAGTAAACTGGTGCTGCGAGCTGACCCTGCATAAGGATTACAGCACGCCATCTTAATTTTGGGCGACATGGCAGTGAACAAACCGCTTGAACAAAATTGCCG
>JAJIZL010125475.1:26660-36817 GCA_023969395.1 Amblyomma maculatum | reverse complement strand
CTGTGCCATCTCAGCAGCGGGTTTCTTCACGTGTTAATTTGCAATTTTTACCACTGTTCACCAGACGTTGCTGTCTCAACGTCTGTATCTGCTACGAAAAATTCCCCCAAAATAAAATGGGATCTTGGCCATCCCAAAAAGGCATTAACCATCTAGTAAATACTAAATGAGCTAAACATTTCTAGGCGTGACAAAGCTATGCTAAGGAACTTAGCTGCGGGAGTATGAAATCATGCTTCTGCGTGTATATTCATGCTCAACCAACCAAAACCGCCGCTTAATTGTTTGAAACCGAATTGAATATTGACAGCGTACATCCGCTACTGAATCAAATACGAATAACATTGCTTGCGTACCGAATCGAATACGAATGACAGAGTGATAGCAACGTATCGAATTCGAATAGAAAACTGGACGAATATTTGAACTTTGCGAATAGTCGCACTAAACGAGCTACACTATGAATCGTTGGAGTGCCAGCGACGTTTTGTTATGGTACAAGCTTGTGGAGGTAAAGCTATAGCGGCTAAAAGAAGCCGCACTAATCTCCACTAAGAAACCACCGCATGAATCTAATATGTTAACTCTTGGAACATCAAGCTGCATCGGTAGGAAAATTAGTGCTGCATACACAAAGTGAAAACAAGTGCTTTAGAGCCATACTTCAGGATATGAGCAGGCGTGAACCATCCGCCGGGACAATTGTAAGGAAGACGATGATACAGCGCCGAAGCTAACGACGATGAGGACGCCGATCAGCTGGCGCGCGCACCTTTAAACACCTTTCTTTCATTGCTCCCCTCACATTTGAGCCTCATACATATAGTGTGGGTACCAGGACACAGCAATGTGACAGCCAAAGAGGTTGCAGACAGACTTGCCAAACATTCTCTGAACGGCCCTGTATTGCCCATCCTCCTGGCAACAGCGTACATAACAGCAGCACGATTTCGGCAGCTTGCCTTATTAAGCACGCAGTCTGGGTCTATTTTATCCTCGGATGACTACCTGCACCTCAAGTATTCTTGGAATAGGAAATCATGTCAATCAAGGCAGACTGAGGTCTCTCTAACCAGGCTACGCTGTCGTATTCCGCCCCTAAATTTCTATATGCACAGGTCTGGTTTGGCGCTTTCTCCTGTCTGCACATTCTGCGGGGAACCGGAAACAATAGACCATTTCTTGATATTCTGCCACCGTTTTACCATGATGAGAAAGCGGTACTTAGAGAAGCCGTTACAACAGCTGGGTCTTAATTTGAGCAGCCAAATTTTATTATCGTTCGGTGCCACCATGCTTGGGTACAGCCACAGGTATGTTTTCAATGCCATTCAAAACTTCTTAATAGAAACAAAACGTCTACCTGGCTAATATGCTTTGAAGTTTTAATCTGTACATATAAATCTTACTATTCTCCTACTGCGTGCGTTAGTATTTACTCTTATATATTTTGGTTTATCATATTTACATTTCCTTTTCTATTCCCTAGCGTTTATTTTTTTTTTCAATGTAGTTATACATCTCAAAATCTAATATCTCTGCACCCCAATTATTGGCCGATCCCCGTGTGTGGGTATGTGCCATCACGTTAGAGGAGAACAACAACAACAACGAAGCTCGGACTGTCTTGTCCGGACGATATTGTGCTTCGCTCTACGATTGCCTTGTGTCACCGGTCGCCGTCTCCAGTCCTCCGAATAACCCCCCAATAAACCCCTCTTGATTTGGTGGAAAGTGTCGGGGTAAGACTTTTACACGATCACAGTGGCACTCCGCAGCCGTACGATACCTATGGCGACAAATGAGGTAGGGCAACAGCCAGTGGCAGCCCCTTCGCAGTACATCGCATGTTCCGGTGGCATTCGGCAGCGATACCCCGCAGTTTTCAGCGGGCAGGACGACCAGGACGTTGAAGATTGGTTGGCCTCGTACGAGTGGATGAGTCGTCATAACAACTTGGATGCCCGCACGAAGATCAACAATGTCATCTACCTGAGTGATGTTGTTAACCTCTGGTGTCGAAATCATGAGGCCGACATGCCAACTTGGGCCAACTTCAAGGCAAAGTTCACGGACGTTTTCGGTCGACCCACAGTGCGGAAACTACGCGCTGAAGAAGCCTTGCGGGTACGAGTTCAGCATGAAGGGAAAACATTCACGAGCTACATTGAAGACGTCGTGGATTTATGTAAGCGTATCGACCCGTCTATGAATGAGGCTATGAAGGGCATAAATGTAGAAGCATTTCACATGCCGTGGGAAAAGAGCCCAACCACAGTGGCCTCACTATACAACCTTTGCCAGAGTTTTGATGAAATGCTCAGGCAACGCCTTTGCACTCATCGCTCTCCCGCACCTGCTGCGTCCATCTCTGGCCTGGCTGTGAGCAGCGACCTTTTGGCTCACATCAAAGACTTCGTTCGAGATGAGGTCTCCCGACAGCTGGGGCTTTTGTCTGGCCCACGCCCGTCATCTACAGCCCAGCTGCTTACCCCTTCTATCCGACAAACCGTCACGCAGAAGGTTGCCGATGCCCTTCCCAGTTTTGGCCAGCCAGCGCCTGTCCCACATCATGCCTACCCTGTTCCACTGCAACGCACACCTCTTGCGCCACCTTTGAGTTACAGCCCCCCTGTTGTCGTGCCGCCTCTACCTGTGAAAGTTCAGATGCCTCCCACGTATGCACAAGTTACCGCCTGCCCACCGCCGCCACAGTCCTTTGCGTACGTGCCGACTATGGCGCCACCATCTGTCGCCCCAGGTTCCGATCAACGACGCCTTCCTACAATCCTTGACGCACGAATGACAACCGGCCTATTTGCTATGCCTGCGGTATTCCAGGCCACGTCGCCTGCCTGTGTCGTCGTACTCTGCGCTCTGCCCTACACGCACTATGGCTGACTGCAATTATCAGTAAACCACCTTGCGCCCACCTTCGGTTACATCCTCAAAGCAGCCGCACAGCTCATCGGGCAGCCAGAACATTCCATTGCACCACTTGCCGTCCCCTCGCCGTCGGTCCTTGTCGCCAATGTGTCGTCGCGGCGTGACACAAGACTCTGAAAACTAGCCGCTCCAGTGTCTGGGGCACGAACTGCGCACATTTCGCCTACCACAAGTCCTCGTCTGTCTCCACCGAACATTCTCGAAGTTTTTGTCGACGGTATTCGGGCCCATGCACTCGTCGATAACGGGGCCACTCTGTCAGTCATTAGCGAAAGTTTTTCCTGCTCGCTTCATAAAGTCACCACCCCGCCTTCTGGACTTTCTCTTCGCACCGCCAGCGCCCATTCCGTTCGTCCGTCTGCTGCTTGCACAGCGGCTGCAGTTATCGCGGACGTCTTATACGTCGTCGAGTTTTTAGTGCTTGCGTCATGCTCGCATGACTTAATTCTTGGCTGGGAGTTCCTCTCCCGCCACAATGCTGTTATTGACTGTGCACGCGCCCACGTCGCCTTCTCTGCTCTCTGTGATGCGGTTCTTGACCATTCGCCGCCTTTTTCTTGCGCAAAACTTGTTGTCGCCGACGACACCGACATTCCGCCTAATTGTGCTGTGATTGTTCCTGTGTGTGTACCCTTTTGTTTCGATGCGAGTGTTCATTTAGCGCCTTCTCCCATGTTCGCCTCTCGTTGTCACCTCCTTCTTGCCTTTGCTATCATCGATATTAACTGCGGTGCCGCTGACATTGTTGTTGCGATTGCCTCCACCGCTGTGGTCCTGCTACTTCGTGGAGAATGCCTTGGTCATATTGAAATTGCTGACCTCGTCTCGCCGTTTGAAGTTGATGGGTATCTACCAGAGTGCCCACGTAGCCTCCCTAACGTCGATTTCAGAGTCTTCCGATATTTCAAGTTGGGACCTTTTTCAATCGTCTGTGGCCAGTGACCTTGACCGGACTCACCGTGAACAACTGTTTGCTCTCCTCAACCAGTTCTGGTCTTCGTTTAACGCTCAGACGACTTCCTTGGCCGTGCGACCGAGATTGTTCACCACATCGACACCGGCAATCGTACCCCTCTTCGCCAGCGTCCTTACCGTGTTTCGGCTTCGGCGCGCCGCGTTATTGCTGACCAAGTCGACGACATGCTACAACGTGGTGTAATTCAGCCTTCATCTAGTCCGTGGTCATCTCCCGTGGTACTTGTGAAAAAGAAGGATGGCGCCATAAGATTTTGCATTGCCTACCGCCGTCTTAACAAAAGTACTCGTAAAGACGTATACCCACTACCCCGCATTGACGACGCCATCGATTGTTTACAAGGAGCCCAGTTCTTTTCGTCTCTGGACCTGCGTTCTGGCTATTGGCAAGTCCCTATGGCTGAGTCTGACCGACCCAAGACAGCCTTTGTTACCCCTGATAGACTGAGTTCACTGTGATGCCGTTTGGTCTTTGCAATGCTCCTGCTGCATTTGAGCGAATGATGGACAACATATCACGCAGCCTCAAGTGGAACATTTGTCTTTGTTACTTGGATGACATCGTCGTTTTCTCTCCCGATTTTCCGACGCACCTTGTGCACTTGCGCCAAATCCTGAGCTGTTCCACTGGCGCCGGTCTCCAATTTAACCTGAAGAACTGTCGTTTTGGCGCCCGCAAGCTGACAATATTGGGTCATGTCGTGTCCAAAGATAGCGTCCTGCCCGATCCGGTCGAACTACGTGCGGTCACTGAATTCCCGAAACCGCCGTCTGTTAAAGAGCTGCACAGCTTCTTCAATATATGCTCATACTTGCGCCGCTTTGTCCGCAATTTCGCTACCATCATTGCACCGCTTACAAAATTGCTAAATGGTCCCGCCGACTTGTCTACATGGACCCCACTCGGCGACGGTGCTTTCACTACGCTCCGATGTCTACTAACTTCGCAGCCCATTCTCCGCCATTACGACCCACCTGCTCCTAAACAGATGCATGCTGACGCCAGCGGCATCGGCCTCGGTGCTGTCCTCGCTCAACGAAAACAAGGCTTTTCCGAATATGTGGTTGCTTACGCTAGGCGAGCGCTAACAAAAGCTGCATCGAGCTACACCGTCATCGAAAAGGAGTGCCTTGCAATCGTGTGGGCCTTAACAAAGTTTCGCCCTTACTTATATGGCCGCCGCTTCACCGCCATCACCTACTGGTTGGCTTCCCTGAAAGACCCTTCTGGGCGCCTCGGCCGCTGAGCTCTTCGCCTTCACGACTGACATTGACGCGATATATCGATCGGGACGCAAACACTCCGACGCTGACGCCTTGTCGCGCTCGCCGCTGCCTTCTCCTGCACCCTCGCACTCGATATCCGAACCCTCCGTTGCAGCCCTCACTTCCGACGACTTTCCTTTTGAACAACGCCCGGATCCCTGGATATCTTCGCTCCTAGACGTCCTCACCGCGTCCTCAACGTCTTCATTCACGCGAGCCCTTCGTCGCCAAGCATCCCATTTTACGATCCGGGGTGGTCTGTTGTATTGCAAAAGCTATTGCCCGGATGGTCGCAAATGGCTCTTGGTATTTCCTCGCCATCTTCGCACAGAAATTTGTGCCCATCACCATGCTGACCCGCAAAGCGCACATGCTGGCCTGTTCAAGACATACGAGCGTCTTCGCTAGCTGTACTACTGATGGGGGACGTATAACTTTGTCCACCGCAATATTCGGTCCTGTACTGCTTGTCAGCAGCGGAAGTCAACTCCGCGCACCTCTGCCGGCCCATTACAGCCATTGCCTTGTCTAGCGCGACCATTCGATCGTGTCGGCATCGACCTTTATGGCCCCCTTCCATCTTGGAAATATGGCAACCGCTGGAAAATAGTCGCCATGTATCACCTCACTCGCTACGCGGAAACTGCAGCCCCGCCTACGGCTAGTGCTCGTGACGTCGCCTCCTTCATCCTGCGTCACTTCGTTCTACGTCACGGGGCTCCTCGTGAACTTCTCAGCGACCGCGGCCGCGTCTTCCTATCTCAAGTGATCAACGAGCTGTTGGAAGCTTGACAAAATACATCGAACCATCACAGCTGACCATCCTCAAACCAACGGCCTCACAGAAAGGTTTAACCGAACTCTTGGTGACATGCTCGCCATGTACGTTTCTTCCGACGCGTCTGATTGGGATCAGGTGCTTCCGTACATCACCTATGCCTATAACACAGCGTCTGAGGCAACGACTGGAGTTTCCCCATTCTTTCTTCTATACTGCCGTGAGTCTTCCTGTCTACTGGACACCATACTTCCTTACCACCCCGACAGTTTAGTGTACACTTCTCTTTCTGCTGTTGCCCATAATGCAGAGCAGTGCCGTCAGCTGGCTCGCTCATTCACGTCGGACATTCAAGATCTTCGCCGACAAGAGAGCGATCATGGAACGCTCGCTGCTGACTTTCCTACCAACACCCTCGTTTGGCTCTGTGTTTCGGCTGATTCCAAATTCTCTGCAAAGTATAATAGCCCTTATCGTGTATTAGAGCGTACATCACTAGTTAACTACGTCGTGGAGCCGGCAACGCCTTCTTCAGACCACCGTCGCCACGGACTAGAAGTTCACGTCAGTCGACTTAAGCCATACTATGATCTCCTTGTCATACCCTCGCCCTATGTCGCCAGGATGGCTTCCTCTTTCCGCCGGGGCAATTGTAAGGAAGAAGATGATACAGCGCCGAAGCTAACGACGATGAGGACGCCGATCAGCTGGCGCGCGCACTCGAAGCTCGGACTGTCTTGTTCGGACGATATTGTGCTTCGCTCTACGATCGTCTTGTGTCACCGGTCGCCGTCTCCAGTCCTCCGAATAACCCCAATAAACCCCTCTTTACCCCCTATATCGAACATGAAGCACTGTTGCTAACCTCGCTCAACAATTGCCCCGTCGTCGTCTTCGAGGTTGTGAGTGAGTATTGTGAAAATTGCTATGGCATTAGACCACGTGGTGGCACTGATCATTTCATCGCTGGCATACCGCTAGGAGTCTGTAGGTATGCAGCGTGACTAATGGCAGTGTTTTCTAACCGTCGTGGGACAAAACATTACAGCACGGCTTTACTTCGTGATCAAGCCAATTTACTCCCAAAGTATTCGCCACGTCAACAGCATAATCGATTCGGCTCCGCTAATTTCCGAAAAGCGTTATTTTATTCGTTAAATCAACGAATACGGGAACATTCAACTAGCCTTTCGAAACGTTTCAAACATTCACCCACCTTTAATGCGTTGAAGTGTCGATCGGCTGCTCAAAGGTTTTATTTGGGTTTTCTGAGCAGTCCTAAATGAAATGCTCGATTATATTATATTATTTATTTATTTATTCAGTGATTGTGTGGGCAATACATGGTACTGCCCGTGGGGCAGGACAAAAGGAGGTAATTAGTCTCCTGACGATGTCCTGGCCCCACTGGGCGCAACAGCAGCGGGTACAAAGTACAGGCAATGCACATGCAACTACATACAACAATCTTCACCGTATATGAAACAAAAACACCGAGTTAAAAACTATCACCGCAGTACAAAATACGCATTCAGACACGTGCCAATAACAAAACATAAGGAAATGTAACAACAGTTATGAAAGTCTGGAACAATGTAAAGGAATAGCACACTAATAGCACACTAGCACACAGGAATTGATCACTACACCTTGCAAAATTCGCTATTAGCTGTTCACCAATGGTGTATTAAATGGGACATGAAATTAAACCTCGACAAAACAGTCCTATTGCGAATTTCACGTAAAAAACATATCAGTCATTTCTCTTACAGCCTGCTTAATCATTTAATTGAGGAGACTACACATTATAAATATTTAGGGGTAACCTTAACTCATGATTTAACTTGGTCTTCTCATATTTCCGACATTTGTTCCTCCGCATTTTCCAAGCTGTGCTACTTGAGGCGGAAACTTAATGATGCTCCAAGTAAACTCAAACTTCTTGCATACACATCATTTATTAGGTCTAATTTAGAGTATGCTTCAATTTTGTGGGATCCTTATTTAAAAAAAGACATACATAAAATAGAGATGGTGCAAAGGAAAGCGGTTAGGTTCATTTACAGTAAATACAAGAGGTCAGACTCACCTACTACACTAATGAAAGCTAACCATATTCCACTACTTGAACTACGCAGAAAAATGTCCCGTTTATTGTTTATGCACAACCTCTTAACACACAAATTAAACATACCTCGCCCTGAAATTCTTAAACAATTGTCGCGCAGGACACATCATTCAAGAAGTAACCTGCTCGAACCCATTTTTGCAAGGACTGACTCTTTCAAGCACAGCTTTTTTCCACGGACCATTTCCGACTGGAACTGTCTTCCTGAGGCCATTCTCCAGTCTTCCAATTTCATTAAAGTTCTAGGGTTACATTTTTTTGAATGATACAGTGTTGTATTTTGTTGACTTGTTCATTTACTATAATCCCGTGTTTTGATTTTTATTTTTTATTTGTTGTTTTAATGCCTTGTATATCCACTCCTGCCTGGGCCAAAATATTGGCCTGCAGTATTTTGAAATAAATAAATAAATAAATAATACATTTCGAGGAATAGCACGATACATTAGTCCCAGAAGAAGTCATGGAAATTCACTTAGGAGAATTTTATTCCCTTTGAAGGTGCGCACTGGACAGTAGAAAAAACTGGATAAGGTAAAAAAAAATATTGAAGCGCTATATCAGAAGTGGTGTTTCAGTCCAGTAAAGTTGCAATCCTCAGAAGTGCTGAGTGACCAAATTTGTATGCAGACAGTCCTTAATTTCACTTGGCCTTCCGTGCCTTCAAGTTTGAAACGCGTACGATGAAAGAGGTAGCTGTCTTGCGCATTCAGAATTTGCGTCTTAAAGTCTTTTCTTGCCAAGCAACGGGAAGTTCATCACGGTTCGCGCATGATTGCCCTCAGGCAAAGTTTTATACGTATGGTTGTAGTTTTACTTTGCTTTTTGGAGTTTATTGTGCCAAAGTAATTCATGTAAATAGAGGCGCCTTTGCTTATCCGGCTAAGCCCAATTAGTTTAAGGGGCATGGGCTGGGACAGTGTCTTCCCTAGTGAAAAAACAAAAGTTCTACCAGGCAATAACCTCATAAAATCTCATTTAATCGCATATAGTCTCATACGGTGCACATCATTATCATAAAATATATTACATAAGTTACGATAATCTACAAGAAACTATGAGGACTTATGCGATTATATGCGACTTGTAAGGGATTTCTTATGTGAATTGAGTGAGAGTGTGTGAGAAAGTGGGAGGTTATTGCCCCTTACAATTTTTTCAGTAGGGTTTATTTGGGTTTGTATCTTAATGACCAATTAAAAGTTGTTATTAATTTTTCTCACTAAACCATGCAATATAATTTTTTTTAATCAGAATAACTGGGCACGAGAGCAGCGTATCAGCCGCAATGGCTAACCGATCGTCTTTGTTTGCTACACAGGTCCTGTTTCCGCTCATGGTGTACAGCATCGGCTTTATCAGCATTTCTGACGGCGCCAACGTCTCCCTTCATTGAGTGACGCAGCTGTCTACCTGTGATCTGCCTGCATTCGTCCACTAGGCGGCACCTCTGCGATTCCCGCCCGTTCCTCATCCATCTTTGGCTACAGGATGGTCATCGACAGCAAGTGCATTGGCCTGATCCAGAACTTTGTGATCCCCCGATAGAAAGGGGAATGGCCGCATCAGCATCAGCATCAGCATCATCAGTATTTAGGCGCTGGTTCCCGCAAGACCGCTTCAGTGGGCAAGAGAGCAGCGTATCAGCCGCAATGGCTAAGCGATCGTCCTTGTTTGCTACACAGGTCCTGTTTCCGCTGGTGGTGTACAGCATCGGCTTTATCAGCATTTCTGCAGGCGCCAACGCCTCCCATCATCGAGTGACGCAGCTGTCTACCTGTGATCTGCCTGCATTCATCCACCAGGCGGCACCTCTGGGGTTCCCGCCCGTTCCTCATCCCTCTTTGGCTACAGAATGGTCATCGACAGCTATTGCATTGCCAGTATTTAGGCACTGGTTTCCGCAAGACCACTTCAGTGGGCACGAGAGCAGCGTATAAGCCGCAATGGCTAACAGATCGTCTTTGCTACACAGGTACTGTTTCCGCTCGTGGTGTACAGCATTGGCTTTATCAGTATTTCTGCCGGCGCCAACGTCTCCCTTCATCGAGTGACGCAGCTGTC
>JAJIZL010125475.1:0-26650 GCA_023969395.1 Amblyomma maculatum | reverse complement strand
CCGCAAGACCGCTTCAGTGGGCACGAGAGCAGCGTATCAGCCGCAATGGCTAACATATCGTCCTTGTTTGCTACACAGGTGCGTAACTCTATGCTTTTGTATGCTAAAAGATGTGACAATCGATGCTTGATGCTGCTGCCGTGCCCACGGGTTGTTTTGAGCGTGTGCAATGAATGCTTTGACAGCTGCATTCTTTTGCTATTGTCTGGAGATATTGAGGAAAACCCGGGTCCTATGAACACGCGTGGCACCACCAAAGTCGATTTGCGCACATCTGGTGCAGACGTGAATAGTAATTCCGCTACTAACGTTGTGCTAACACAATCTGAGCAAAACATGGAAATTCTGCGCATCTTGAAGGAATTGCAAACACAGTCAGCCTCACTTTGGACCAGTAACAACGAGATAAAGAAATCAATGTAAGAGTTGCGGAATGGGCAGTGAAACATTGATTCCGCCCTCGCCAATATCAATACCAGACTTTTGACCGTTGAAGGAAAACTTGCAGAGATAGAGGAGGCAAAACAGGACTTTCAATGCACTTCTCTTGATCTTCAAAAACAAAACGAAATGCTGCAGGCCCGAATCAATGAATTGGAAGACCAAAGTCGGAGAAATAATTGAGTGTTTCATGGAATCGCCGATGACCAAGAAACATGGCCAGAGACGGAGTGTAAACGTCTGAGGGTCCTGTCTGAATACCTTGGAACCAAGCTCTCACCACATGACATTGAGCGGGCTCATCGAGTAGGCCGGTATTCAAACCCTGGATGCCGTCCGGTGATTTCCAAGTTCGCGAACTTCAAAATCAAATAAATAATTCTTAGCTACAAAAAAGAGAAAATAAAAAGACGTTCAAGTATCTGAAGATTACTCGTTTGCCACACGCCAAGCACGCACAAACAGAAAACTGATTGGTTTTGCAAAATCACTCCCCGGCTCCCCACCTTCCAAACTAAAATACAATAAGCTAGGCATAAATAACAGATCCTACATGTATTACCCTGTCAGTGAAAAAACGTACCAAATTTCCACTGAACGCACCAAGAAATAATCAGCTCAAGCATCACTATCATCCTACGCTTCACCTAGCGCTGACAAATCTGATTAACGGTCGCTGAGGGGTGGTGGCCTTTTGCCTTAGCTTACCCGAAATATCAGTATTATTTACTAATATTCGAAGTGTTATCAAAAAACGTACTGAACTCTCCACTGCCATTAACGCATGCTCCGCTAACGTCATCTTCCTAACTGAGACTTGGCTCCATGAAAACACACGAGTCCGTGAAATTTTCAATTCTTCAAATACTTTTTGCTTCTATCGTTGTGACAGAACAGACAGGCAGGGTGGAGGTGTACTAATGGCAATTATGAGAATCGAGCGCCATCCACATAACATCAAGCATCGAAATGGTGTGGGTGTCTTTGCAAATAAATTATAGCAGAATAATCATTGGCGCATGCTACCGTCCGCCAAATGCCCATCTTACATTTGTTGCCGAGCTTCACGATGTCGTTAATACCGTCGTTACGCGCTGTCCTTCATCTCCAATTTTTTTATTAGGTGACTTCAACTTTCCGGGTATCAATTGGTCTCTAGCACAACCTTCCACGTCTTCGTCTACATGCCAGGAATTCGTAACCTATGCTCGCTGTTTAGCCTTACCCAAATCGTCAATCAACCTACCAGAATTACCGAAGTTACTGCGAGCACACTAGACCTAGTACTAACCAATTGTACGGAATTGTGTTCAGAAATAACCTACATGCCCAAATTAAGCGACCATTCTTTAATAAATTTTTCTGTCACTGCTGCTTGTCACTCTAAAACCATACATTTGTATCATCGTGCTGACTTCAACATAATCAATAACGAACTAGGCTCGTTCTTTGAAACGTTTTTCGACGGATTCGACATCCGATCGGTAAATACAAACTGGCTGTTATTCAAGAACAAAATCTTAGATCTCGCTAATTGCTATATTCCCACTCATGCAATATTTTATCAACAGCACGCACCATGGTATAATGTTCATCTTAAGCACCTGTCTCACCGCAGGAAACGTTTCTTCTGTATAGCTAACAACTTACGCACTGATCATCATTGGTCTCGTTACCGCCCTGCAGCTGAGACTTACATTTCCACCGTGAAAAGTGCCAAAACCAATTATCTGAATAATACAATACCGGGAATGTTGCTAAAAATCCGAGAAAATTTTGGAACATCATTAACCCGTCTGAAACGTCTAGAATAGTACTAACGAATTCAAGTGACGAACCGATCGATATCTGATAGCGCATGCGCAAGTGTACTCAATGATGTGTTTTCGAGTTTTTTTTTTTGAAGTGCTGAAACGCCGGATTTGGCTGATTTGGCTGATTGCAACTGCCTTCCGATGTATCCTGTTGTAATCAATCCTCATGGTGCAGCTGAAATTATTGACAATGTTAAAATATCCTCCTCTGCTGGTGTTGACTGCATTACTGCGAAATTTCTAAAAAGTACTAAAATGCATTCATATTTTTGCCTCAACTAAACTTTTTCAGCAGTTATTTTACAATGGTGAATCGTCGGCTGATTGGAAGTTGGGTAAGGTGGTTCCTGTGCATAAATCTGGCAATAAACACTCTCCTTTTAACCACCGGCCGATATTAATTACCAGCATGCCATTCAAAATCTTGGAGCACATACTGTTTTCACATATTTTCAGTTTTGTTGAATCCAACACGTTTTTTCATCCCTCTCAGCACTGTTCTAGGAAGTGTTATTCATGCAAAACACAGCTACTTTTATTCACACACAAACTTCACACAATTTTACACCGTCCCTCTGTTGCCGATTGCATCTATCTTGAATTCACGGAGACGTTTGATAAGGTTTCTCATCCCCTCTTGTTACTAAAACTGCGCACGATAGGATTAGATACTCACATTCTAAAAAAGCTGGAATGTTTTCCTGCGCACCGTCAGTAGTTCGTTGCAGTTAACGACGTTAATTCCACCATTCATCCTGCTCTTTCCGGTGTTCCCCAGGGCACTGTCTTGGGGCCTCTGCTCTTATCTTTATAAACGACTTACC
The DNA here is from genome assembly GCA_023969395.1 of Amblyomma maculatum. Lineage (NCBI taxonomy): Eukaryota > Metazoa > Arthropoda > Arachnida > Ixodida > Ixodidae > Amblyomma > Amblyomma maculatum. Next base: position 23,571 of record JAJIZL010125475.1, on the reverse strand, counting down.
CAAACATCTCTCCTCTTCTGTGCATCTATTTGCTGACGACTGCGTTCTTTTTCGGGAAATAACAAACGACAGAGACCAACACTTGATTCAAACTGACGTTAACAGTATCTCATCCTGATGTAAAACTTGGCACATGACACTCAATCCTAACAAGTGCAAACTTATGCGCATTGCTCGTGTTAATAATGATCTGCCCCACTATTCCCTTAATGATGTCTTTGTTGAACCTGTTACAACATAGAAGTATCTCGTAATTTATATTACTTCCGATCTCAGTTGGTCCACACACATAGAGTACCTTACTAACAAAGCTAGTCGCATGCTCGGTTATTTGAGACGTGACTTTCACGCAGCCCCAGCCAACATCAAACTTCTGTTATACACCACACTCGTCCGCTCACAGCTTGAATACGCTTCAGCAGTCTGGAATCCTGGTACTAAACGTTTCATCGACCTACTGGAAATCACACAACACAAATCAGCTCGTTTTATCCTCTCTGACAACCTGCGCACATCAAGCGTAACCACCATGAAACGTAACTTGGGCTTAACTTCACTTGCATCACGACGGAAAACTGCACGTCTGTGTCTTTTTCACAAAATGCTTCATCACGATTCGATTCGCCGTGAGCTGCTCGTTCCCTTTCATACATTTCACCTCGAATCGATCACATACATAAAGTAGGCATCACCATCTGCAGAACTAAAACGTTTTTGGACTCTTTTATACCTCGTACATCATATGACTGGATTCACCTTCCTTCTTCCATTGCGGCAATTACTGATCCTGTTCTGTTTCGTTCTGCTTTTACCATTTGTAATGTTTAATGTTGTATTATTTACTTGTAATGACTTTTTTCCGGTTTTGTTTTGGAAATTTGTTGCGTTCTGTTCATGTTTCAAATTTTTCAGTGTTATGTACTTTCCCACTCCCCTCTGTAATGTTTTGCCCTGAGGGTATAATAAATAAATTGTAAATATTCACGTCGTCAGAGAAAAATGGTTGTTTTAATACAAGATGCCAAATCATTTTTCAGTAGACTAGGAAATACTGTTTTATTCAAGTTGCTTAATTCAAGTTTAATGGAAGAAGCTACTAAAATTAAGGAGTTTCATATCTAGACATCTGATATCACCGCTGTCCATCAGAGTGGAAGCATATATGGGTCACATGTTTTCTCTGCTCGCGCTGATGATAAATCTTGAGTGCACTATATGTATATTTTCTTTCTAGGTGTGTCAGGGTGCAAATGTATTTACCATTACTTGCAACATTTTGGGTAATAGCTGTCTACATCAATCAATACATGGGTCTCTCTGTTCAAGGCCAAATGGTGTTTTTACTATGCTGGTGACACGAGATAACACGACACAATCCCAAATCCTAGCTCTTCTGCACTTGAAGGCTAAGCTGTATGCTAAGAACCAGAAGTGCGATTTGAAATATTTTATGCGGCGCACGTTTCACTGGCATTCATAGGCGACAAATTTCTCGGTTGAGTGACCGCTGTGTAGTTCTGCAATTCTGTTGTAGCCACTCTCTGCCCATAAGCATGGTTTGGCTGCGAATGTTGCACAGGTGGTCCCGGCGCAGCAACGTCGTCGGTCGTCATATTTCCAACAAGGCCCCGCATCTCTTCCCTGCCGTCTACGCCAAGCTTCTTGTCCTCGTGAAGAATTCCTCGCCTATTTCCACCCACTAAGAATGCTGACGCCACGAAGAAAGCAGCGAGGAGAAGAGCCACAGTTAGAAGTATTTGAGAGCTCCGGACAGGACCGGCGTACACGCTTTTTTGATACTGACCGTCACCACCCGAAGCGATGATACCGCTTGTTCTCGTTTTCGTGGGGCCACGTAGCATTCTCGAACATGGGGTGAAGCCCCCAAAGACACCGACGTCGTGCGCCTTGCCGGCAGAAATCGAATCTACCTGAAGCAGTGCACGAGAAAGGAGACCCGGAATCTTGTGGTTCTCCAAACGCTTGGGTGAAGAGGTTGCGTCTGTATGCGGTACCATTCGAGGCGACATTGAGGCGGAGAAAGGGATGAACTTCCATTCTGCACCGGCCTCTAAGAGGCGCCTCTGACCGGCGCAGGCACTGGATGAACAAAGTGGGCACTCTCTGTGGCAGCATCGAGGAGTCCAGGCGTTGGCGGCCACTTTTTCGTTCCTAAGTTCCTCGATAGAAGTCGTCCGCTGCAGAGAAACTGTTTTTCTCTGTACGGAAGGGCTTTTGCGAACGCAAGGACTCACACTTGGTTCAGAAAAGCAACTCGCCAAGCCTGGAAACGGATGCTCGGTGAAACGCGTCCAGATCTTGTGACGATCACGAGCGGTGTTCATGGGCGCTGCTGTGGATGCGACTCCTTGCCTCGACAGCGGAACGTCCGCTCCTGGAGGCGCCTTGCTTTCGTTCGCACATGTGGGTGGTTCCCGGACGCTGACTTTCCGATAGGTCCCCAGGTACTGGAAGGGATCTACGCCGGACCTTTCAGCCATGCTGCCTATTACCGCACGGAATATCACTGGGCTCTTTCTTGCGGCGTGTTGAACAGGTTTAGATGCAAAGCAGCGTAACAGGGTCGACTGACAGTTGTTTCTTTTTCTTCTTTAGCGTTCTTTCTTTACCCGTGCGAGCTACCAAAGACATTATCAGTTACATTGACTTTCCCTAGAAAAACTGAACTGAGCACATTGCTCATTGAACAAGGTTAGCTGTCGAATAGAGGCAAAAAATTGCAGAGCGACACGGAAGTCGCAGCCAAAAAAAGTAATAAAAATTGCCATGAAGAAATTTCTTTTGTTGTGGTTTTCATCTTCTATCATCAGTCATGCAAGCCTTGCTTTGTAGCAGGTGGCGTCTTGGACTAAGTATTGGCTTGAATTCGGATTTTTGGCCCGGACATGAATGCTTTAAGGTTATTTCTGTTTTTTAGGTAGTCTCAGTGGCATGCGTATAGCCATACCAGGATGTTCCATCCTAATAGCAATTTCAATCATTAATCAGAGCAGGCTACCCAAACGCCAGATCCTACTTTTTGCCATGCAAATACGAAAATACTTTATATGACAAGGAAACGGCCGGCTGTCTTATTTAGACACTACAGCAATAAGAGGTAAGCGTAACACAGCACTAAGCACGCACTCCGTGACATTCCTTTCCATCAAGGGCAAGAACTTGCGCAAGAAGAGACGGATCTTATAACGAATTTTATGAAGCCGACTAGACTGGCCATCAGCCTCAACAGGGATCCCTGCCGAGACTTCACTTTTGTAAAGAACACTAAAGGCGGTTCTTGGCAAAATGTCAACGGGAGTCTTGGCAGTGTTTATTTTATTCTCGCAATTTAGTTGGCCAATGCGGGCGTCAGACGGAAGTTAGGAGAAGCGCCCATAAACGACTAGGAGGCCTTTAGAGCACATAGCGACAAGGAACCAATCAAAGATGTTGCGGCATGGAGCAAGGAACTCCGATAGGTGTATGAAAGAGCCACAAGACCGTGAAAAGGACGACAGCGCTCCATGAAAATGGTAACCATCTTCTCCGGTTATGGGAAGCCCGTAGGGGTAACAGTAGCTGGCGGAGGAGATAGAAGGGCAAATTAAAGATTGCCGAGATCTCGGCTCAAGCAGAGATGTATGCGCAAGAGCTTTCGAAACAAAATTGATAGCAAATGTGCGACTCACTGAAATGAACACTAGGGACAGCGATGACTTGAGCGTTTTTCGGAATTTCATCGCCGCGGTCAAATAAAAGACGGAAACTAGCATGACACTTCTCAGAATCCCCCACGAATACCTGGGAAATGATAAAAGGGTTGCTAGACAAGATTCGAAAACGGTGCGTCTGGGACGTAGACATCCCCGTTGTACGGAAGCGTAGCACCGTATCGTGGATTTGCAAATGAGAAACTGGGCCGTCCTATAACAAAAGAAGAGATGTACGTGGAGGCGAGAATTGCTACCAAAAACAAGGCGGCGGGAACCCGCAAGATCGTCCGTGCTATTATAAGAAATCTAGGAGAGGAACAGATCGCGCACATCACAAATTTTTGAATGTCCACTGAGAAGCGGAGAGTGTGCCGGAAGAGTGGCGGCACGCAGAGATTCTCACCATCCCCAAAACATGGGAAGATGCAGTTTTTGGAGAATATGCGCCCTATTTCACTGACCTCATGCTTAGGGAAACTATGAGAGGAGTATGATCTGGCTTCAAAACTATTTGAAGACAATGATTTCATGTCAAACACAATGTTTGGTTTCCGAACCAAGCTATTGACGCAAGACATCCTTATTCTCTTCAAAGGAGAAGTTCTTAGCAATGCACCAAAGTATGAGAACATGTCATCATGGCTCTTCACGCGCAAGGGGGCGTTCGATGCCATTGCTCAGGGAGCAATATCTTATCGGACTTGAATAACCTTTTTTACATTTTATTATTCCTCTCAGAATATGACGAAAAAAAATGTAAAGGAAAGAGAGAGGGAGCCCGGGCCAGCAAAGCTTTTCCAGGCTTAAACCAATTTAAGATAAAAGAAAAGGAGCTAAGCGCCCAAAATAAAAAAATAATTTAGATGAAAAAAAAAACATGGACATAAAAATGAAAAAAAATGTACATTAAAGATACAAAAGAAAACAAAGATCACAACTACCTAGTTACAATAGATAGATATATGAAATGGAAAAAGGATAAAGAAAGAAAGAAAAAGCGAAAGAAAAGCACAAAAAGATAAAGAAGTCCAGGAAAGAAGGAAGCAGAGAAGAAAATGTCCGTGGGTAACCAGAAACTGCAAAAGAAGAGAGAACAGAAATATAAAAATTGTGCATCAAGGATTAGCCAATTCGCAAAAAAATATAACCTTAAAGTGAATATGCGAAACACATTTCAGCCTAGAAAAAGTAAATATATGTATATAAAGCGGTTACCAAAGTCTTCAATGAAATGAGAAAAAATAGTATTGAAAAACGTCGCGAATACGAAACTAATGGAGGCACGAAAAAACACAAAACGTCACGCATAAAATCCTTGACAGCTTGAGAAGACGTCCATTACCATAAAATTATAGAATAAAATTCTGTCCGAATCGGTTGGGAGAATGCTGAACATTACGTACACACAAAAAAAAAAAGAAAAAAAAAACTGAACTCTGAAATCTGAAAATATAATATACCGGTCTATGGAAAATAATCAAGGTAACATGAAAATGGAAAATGCGGATTAATGTATACATAAAAATTGGCCACAAAGAGGTGAACAGAGAGTAATAGCAATTACATTAGTAAATACCAAATGACAGATTTAAAAGAAAAAGAAAACAGAAAAGAAAAAGACAGAGGAAAAATGTTAAGCAAAACAGCTAATATCAGAAAATAGTCCAGTGCTGCATAAGAAAGAGGAAGACAGCAGATGCGCTGTAAAGGGCATGCCCATTAAGAGCCTTAGTCGATCTCTTGGGCTCAAGCCTTGGTGAAGAAAGGTGCGTGGTGTCGGTATGACTCTGCCGCAATAAGGCAAATCCGTCAGGCGGGAGTGAATCAGACCTCCACAACGTATTCATGTATTGCTCAGGCAAGTGAACACAGTGCCTCATAAAAGCATAGCCGTTCGGCATAAGTGGCTGAAAGCTCCACGCCATAGTGTTGCACGCATGCCCAAAGCACTCATGCTCAATAAAGGAGCACTGAGCCCTCCCCTGAGCAGAGCGTGGTAGGGGGTCTTCAGGACCCTCCGGCGAGACCCTCGCCCCTCCCTTAGTCGGGCTCAAGCACAGGATCAACGGGTCTCCGCTGGTGCTGGTGAACAACAGAAGCAGAAAATAGGCTGCAGCAAATATACCAGCCACGTCGTGGATAATGTCCAGACAGCTTGCCAGACGAAGCAAACAGAGAAGTTGCAGAACACATTCTGCTAGGAACCGAAGGATGGATACAGATAAAAATAACAGAAGACAAACAACCTTAGAAAAAACACCAAACGTATATACATAAACCGCATTTTCCAACAAAACAGTTCTTAATTATTCAATTTATAAATGGAAGAACAAAATTGAGGGTGTAACGCAAATTCCAAACAAAACTATTAACATGAACAGAGTATTCCTAAGATAACGAAGAATGTTCAAAAACCTCAGAAAAAAAAAAAAAAGGGGGGGGGGGGGGGGGGGGGGGGAAGAGAGGGGGAGAGGTAGAAATTCAGCGTGTATAATTGGGAATAGTGTTGCTTATTTGATGCACCATTTGGATCAGAACTGCACAAGCAGCGGGATTTCTGAGAAGAGAGGGGTAATTACGCGGTGTAATTTCCGACGAACACAGTGTCTTTAAACGAGAAATAAAAGGAGCTGTAATGGAGCAATCTTGGAAATAGTGATGGACGTCTACACATAATAGCCCACATGAACAAAGAGAAGATGATAATAGGCCAATTTTTTTTAAATAAAAAGTAAATCTACCATGCCCAATAATTAAAGTTATGAGAGGTTTTCGTGGTGGACAAATGATAGGAATACTGAGAGTATCTGAGATCCAATTGAATAATTCTGTGCCTCCATTATTTTCTCGCCAATAAATACTCCATAAAACAAGTGATGAATGATGTAAACGTGAACGTACGCAGCATCGCGAAAGAGTAGACGCATGTACCTGGCCGTACTGGCCGGCACTTCCAGCAGCCAAATCTGCTAATTCATTTCCATAAATACCAGAGTGGCCCCGGATAGGAAACAAAAAAAATGATGCCAAAGAAGGCAAACGACAAAGATCTTTCTTAATAGCAATTCTTTTTGGATTAAACGAAGTAATTGAAGATAGGGCAGAAAGAAGAGATAGAGAGTCAGTGTAGAAATGAATAGGCATAGAGGGAGGCTGATTTATAGCATATTCAACGGCAGAATGAAACGCTACAAGCTCAGCGGCGTATGCACTAGATGGTGGTTCCAGAGAAAGACGGTGGACGTATAAAATATCTTGTTTTGAGCTAAGTACAACAAGTGGTGCAGCAGAGTGATGAGTGAAAGAACCATCGGAATAAATATGCAAGGCATGTTGACTAGAATACCAAAGGGCTTCCTGATAAGTAAGTTGAAAAAAAAGAAAAATTAAATTTTAATGAGGGATGATCATTCCAGCGGTTAAACGAAGACTCAATTGCAGATGGATTATAAAACGTGTTGCCATATTCTACAGATTGCCGTAGTGTGAAAATCATAAACTCATAACCTACATTGCGAGCGAAAGATTCGTGGTTCTGTAAAGGACTTCCTTACAGATAGGAACGCGACTACAGGGATGGGGGACCTGCGATCAGACAAATCTCGCATGCCTAAGAAAGGTGCTTCTCAAGGATTAGTAATCTCGCCCCTACTCTTCAACGTCACTATGGTTGGTTTCGCGGAGAAGTCGAAGGCAATAGATGGCGTTCGGCATTGAATGTACGCCAATGATATACATGGTTGGACGACGAAGGGGTCGATCCGTCTAAGCAGTAGAGGCTGCAAGTGGTCGCCGACTGTGTCGACTGCTGCGCGAGGTACTAACGCAGTGTCCTTTTCAGCTGAAAAGTCTGAAATTCTCAGTCCATGGGCCAAATGTTACAATACAGTGGAACGTGCGGTTATACTGGCCAGAGCTAGCATACCAGATGTGCATGTGCTGAGAGACTGGGAATATGTATTCGGTCCAATCTAAGGGCGTATCACACGATCCACTTGCTGTCTAGATCGGCGGCCTAGGTAAAGAAAAATTTATTTGTTTATTTCTTTTAGCATGTACTGTCAATTCCCACTAAGGATAGTTACAGGAGTAGGTTCATATACAAGAGGTCTACAAGTGTACATTCCAACCAGCTAAACCAGTATATCATCGAGATAAGCAGGAACTGTACAATCAGGTATACAATGAAAACAGTTGCAAAAACATTTGTTATTCGCAAGTACATCAAGTAAACAAAATAATTTCACAATGACCAACAAATTGCGCTTTTGTTTAAGGGCTATCCAGTATGCTTAAGAACAGATGAACCGCATTTGGTGCTATCATAATTGACAGAAATAACCACATTTTGTTTATTCAAAGCTGGCCTTTTTGAGTGCATATTGAGGCAGTAGTTCAAGAACTGAGTTTAGTCAGATAAATAAGAATCAAGTGTACAACAAATCTACAATGAAAACAAGTTTGCATATAATAAAGATAGGCAATCACAAAACAACGAGGAAGGTGAATAAGAAGGCATCAACTTTGACTTGTCGACAGCAGCGACTCCCTAGCGAGCCCAACAAAACTTTCTAGCGTATCCTGCGATGCTACATAGCTGTCCAGCGCGTTCCATTCACGCACAGCCCGAGGGAAAAAAAGAATAATATTAATATATACTGTTGGTGCAAGCGATCTCTTCGAGCGTATAGTCATGCTAGTGTCGTGTTGCTCTAGAACGGCTAAAGTTGGCATGATATGATTGATTTTCAGCGCTTAATAAACTAGCAGATACAGTAATCCGCAACTTTATCTTACACGTTCTGAAAAGTCCACCCGCTTCAACCGAAGGCTCATTTGCGCTGAAACTGCGCACAAAAGCTTGCGCGTTATTGTCCCTTATTTACGAAGTAAGTTTGATCATGGTGCTTATTTGGTTTCACCACGCATGATGAGAAACCAGAACCGTCTGTGACGAGGCTGAGGAGCAAAAGACGCAAGCGCCAATTTACCGCCTCAGGGCAGCAGCGGAGCCATTTAGAACCATACAGGAATGTGCCAAGCTTGCCTCGGCGCTTTTGAACCGCGGCTCTTTCTTTCAGCGACGTCAGAGGACGCCACAGCTGCCTTTTTCTGGAAACTGCACTGGTGTTTTTTACTCCTCAGTCCCATCGCAGACATTTCTGGTTTCTCATCATGCGCGGCCAAACCAAGTAAGCACCTTGATCAAACCTTGATTGAAAGTTTCTGGATAATGAGTCAGCCTGCTTTTTTTTTTCTCTATAGCAGAGGCCCCAGGAATACTGTTTTATCACTGATGTAGTTGCAAAACTTACTCGGCAATTTTTCGATAAAGCTGCTGAGCGTAGTAGCGGAAAACCATTTTTTGGCCTTAAAAAGTACCTCCTTCTTCACTGATCTTTTTAGTGCGCATATGTTAAGGCTTAGTTCTGAATTCGCATGTTGTCTGTTCGTTTTCCGTAGCCTTTTATCGTTGCGTTTCATGTGAATTATGTCCCGGCTCATCCACAGATGGTACTTCTTATGCATTTACGTATCAGCGGGTTGCATCGACAGTTGTACTTCCTTGAGTGTATAAATTAAACGTCATTTTATTCATGTGCGATATAACTGCCACCTCATTGCATCTATTGAAGGTGCGTATATATTTCCTCTGAGCACTCTGACGTACCGCGCTTGGCAAACGTAGTGAGTAAAACACCATCTCGTGGTCACAGATTCCCTCTGAGATATCTACTCTGCTGTCATCTTTTGTTAAACGGGGACTAGTAAAAACTAGGTCGAGGATCGAACTAGATGTTGATTGGAGTCTAGTAGGCTCCTGAACAATTTGCTTAAGATGAAATGTAAACAAGAAATTGACAATAGCATTCAGATTACATCTCCTGTCCCCTTTCTCTACCGATGACGATTATAGTCGTCATGAGAATTTGTACCAATAATACCAATGACGACTATATCCGTCATGAACGAAAATTTCTCATACAATGAACCGATGTCGACTATATTCGTCCTGTTGCTTCTAGTTGCGACTTCTGACACCAGATGGCCCTATTTGTCCATGTTATGCCTTTGTCCATGTTATGTTTTTGGTAGGGCTTTTCAGCGAGATGGCATTCATTTTAACAGAAGGGTCGGAGCAGAGATCGGCTGGCGCTTGGCAGGCAGGACTGTAGCTTTTTTAGGGGGTCCGCGAGGACTCCGTGCACAGAGGTAGTTAGAAGTGAAGCAGAAGAAAGTGTAATAATGGAGGCTGAGCCCCCAAAAATGGCAAAGAGTAGGTCGAGAAAGAAAAGTGCAAAAAAGAAATTTAACACTAGGATCAGCTACATAAACATGCAAGGAGGTAGAAAAAGAGCGAAATGGCTAGAGATAGAACAGCAGTTGAAGGATGACAAAATAGGTGTGTACGCTCTTTGCGAGACTCATCTCAGGAATCTAGAAGATCCGCCGTTTATAGAAGGCTACGTCTGGGAAGGGTGCAACAGAACGAGAACGGAAAGAAAGGGTGGAGGCGTAGGTATGTTGATACACCAGGGAACAAATTGGCAAAGAATTAAATCATCTTGTAAAGAACATATCTGGGTTTCAGGAACCATTGCCGGCATAAGGACATGGCTAGGGGTAGTTTATTTAGGAACAGGACATCAATGCAGGCAAGAAAACAGGGATCTTGTTGAATGTCTCAGTGACGATATAAGCCAGTTTGGAAAAGGGGCCAATATTATTCTGCTGGGAGACATGAACGGCCACATCGACGATCTGGATGGATACACGGATTGTAACGGGAAGCTAATGCTAGATTTCTGCGAGCGACACGATCTAGTTATAGTAAATAGAGAAACAAAATGTGAAGGCCAAATCACGTGGGAATTCCGCAACAGGCAGACGACCATTGACTATTGTCTAATGTCGCAGGAAATTTATAGCAAGGTCACAAAAATGGAAATAGACGAAGAAGGGGAGTGTAGTCTGGGAAGTGATCATAAACGTATTAGTCTGCAGATGGGGCCCTTGATGAAAAGAGAAATGGAACTTAGACAAAACGTAAACGCAAAATTAAACGACGATCAAATAGCGCAGACAGCAGCAGACATAGAGGAAGCAATAGAGAAAAGCCCCATGGAAGACTGGGATTATGAACAGGTAGAACTACTCATAAGGAGTAAAATTAGGGAGGTTAAAGCAGCAAACCGCTGGAATGGAAAGAGGAAGCCACGGAGCTGGTGGAATGAGGAAATCAGGGAAGCTATTGAACAACGACGGGCTGCTTCAAGGGAACACCGAATGGCAAAGAAAGCACAGGCTTCTCAGGAGGAAATTGACCAAAAATGGGAATCATATCGACAAAAGAAACTTCAAGTGCAAGCCCTCGTCCAAAGTAAAATAAGACAGTCCACCGATCGCTGCATGGCTGATATACACGATGCCTCTAGAGGCGGAGCAAGAAAATTCTGGAACCATATAAGCTGGCTAGGGAAGAAGAATCAAAGAAAGCAAGATCGGATTCAAGATAACGAGGGAAATTGTTTAAAGGGGGACAACGCATTGAACTACATTACATCAGTTATAGCCGAGTCATTTAAGAACGACGATAGGGTAATCTCCGCAAATCAGGAAGGAACACAAGGTAGCAGAATACAAAGTACCTTAGAACTGACCAATCTAAACTGGAAAAAGGCAGAAAAAAATATTCCTAAAAATACATCTACAGGAATAGATGGAATTTCGATCAAGCTGATTAATGAACTCGGTCCAAAAAGTAAGGAAACGTTGTTAAAAGCTTTGGAAACAGTCATAGCGAATAAGCAAATTCCGGACAGCTGGCGGCAGAGTAAAATGAATTTGATTTATAAAGGGAAAGGAGAAAGGATGCACATAAAATCCTACAGGCCGATTACCATAACATCTGTAATGTACAGGTTAGCCATGCAGGCGGTGAAATTAAAGGTGCAAGCATGGGTTGAAAGTAACAAGATACTCGGAGAACTTCAGAACGGCTTTAGAAATGGTAGGCGCTTAGATGATTGCCTGTTCGTGCTTACCCAATGCATCGAAATATCTAGAGTGGAAAATAGACCTTTGTATTTGGCCTTCCTGGACATAAACGGGGCGTACGACAACGTAAGCAGGGAACTCCTGTGGAACATATTAAAAGAAAAAGGTAGCGGTTATGAGATAATAGAGTTCCTACAGGAAATATACCGGGATAACAAAGTAGAAATTACGTGGGAAGGGATAAGAAATACGGAGGATGTCAAAGTATGCAAAGGATCAAGACAAGGTTGTCCTCTATCACCGGTGCTGTTCATGCTTTATATGATAAACCTGGAACGGAGGATACATGACAGTAACCTAGGTTTTAACCTGTCATACAGATTAGGTGGAAAGGCGGTAGAGCAGCGCCTCCCCGGTTTGATGTATGCAGACGATATTGTGCTGCTAGCTGAGAGTCTGGAAGAATTGCAAACTCTAGTTAAGTATTGCGGAGACGAAGGGGACGCTCTAGGCTTCAGTTTCAGCGCAGTTAAGTCGGGTCTGATGATTTTCAACGGCTCAACTGATCAGGGTCTTAAAATTCAAGGCCTTGAAATACATAGAGTAGCAGAATATAAATATTTGGGGGTATGGATAAACGAAGGATTGGCATACATTGGAAAGCATGAGCAATCACTTAAGGCCAAAGGGCGAAGGAATGCCGGGATAATGAAGCATAAGGCATTGTGGGGATACAATAGGTATGAGGTATTGAGGGGTATTTGGAAAGGAATTATGGTGCCCGGACTTACTTTCGGAAATGCGGTTTTGTGCCTAAAATCAGAGGTACAGTCGACATTACAAACAAATCAGAGATCCGTTGGACGATTAGCACTAGGTGCCCACGGCAAAACTAAAAATGAGGCGGTACAGGGAGATATGGGCTGGGCATCTTTCGAAGTACGGGAAGCTCAGAGTAAAATATTATATGAGGAACGCCTGAGGAAATTGGACAGTAACAGATGGGCAGCTAAGGTATTTAAATACCTGTACCTAAAAAGCGTTGACTCACAATGGAGGAAAAGAACTAGGAAACTAACTAGTAAGTATGTTAGTAACAAGGACGGAGAAATAAAGAGCATTAAGCAACAGGTGAAAAACACAGAAGGTAAAAATTGGATAAATTCGATGGAAAAAAAAAACAGAGTGTGGAATTATACCGAAAGTGGAAAATGCAGATCAGGAAGGAAGATTTCTTTGATAACTCAAGAGGCAGTGCCCTACTTTTTGAAGCTAGATCAGGGTGCCTTAGAACACGCAGCTACAAAAAGAAGTTTAACAATGGAGATGACGCATGTGCTGTATGTGGAAACTCCAGCGAAACAATTGACCATATTATACTCGAATGCAATGGTATCCATCCGGAAGTTGATGCAGGCGCAATCACTGTTCCTGAAGCTCTGGGGTTTAGAGATAACAGTGGCCGTGTGAATGAACCGGCGGTGGAAACTAGCAAAAAACATCTGGAAGATTGGTGGCTTAAAAGCAGAGAAGTGACATAATGTTAGTAATGTAGGAGCAAAATTTAATAAATAGAATGATGGTTTAGTTAACAATTCTAAATCAATAATTAAGATATATGGAGAAAAATGAGCATGATAGCTACTGCTACCACCCCGTTTCAAAGGGGACGCTCCTATATTCCATCCACCCATCCGATCCATGCCATGTTGACAGTTGACAGCCGTGAGGTGCGGACGCGTGTTCCATCGCTCCTCCGATTGCACGTGGTTACCGGAAACGGACAGACTGGCCACAGCGGGAGCTTTCGAAAGCGCCAAATTTATGAGTTCTATCTTTTATTAACTTTATCTCGTTCTCAGCTAGTTAGGTTAGGTGCAGCCTAAAGAATAGATTTTAGCTCTTTATCCTAGCGGCCTGGTTTTCTTGCCGGCAGCTAGGATTTTTTTTTCGGCGTTCATTCTTTAACTATTTTGTGAGATAATTATTCCTTTTTCCATGCTATTGACATTTGCAGAATTTATTTTAACGCGTGTTTGCTAGTCGTTTTTGTGTCTTTGCTTTGCAGTCTGTATATTCTGAAAATACGCAATCGAAATAGTTCGGTTGATACATGCTTCGCATGTGCAATCAAAAGAAGGTAAAGTGTACTAGTGTGAGGTGCAGGTTAATCTGAAGGAAACGCGTTTCGACTCGGTAGAGGAAGCGGAAGGCAGTGACTTTTTGTGCCTGTGTTGTGTGCTGAGTGCGCACCAAGATAGATTTGATCTAGAAAAGGCCGGTTTGGAAGCCCTAGAAAATTACGTAGGTTTATTAAGGGCAGAAAATCAGAAACGGTGGAACTGCTTCCTCAAATGAAAAAAATATGGCCGACGTTGTCCTTGTAAGCAACGAGGATGGACATTCCAGTGGCTGCGACAAGCACTGGCATGGACGGCATGAGCAAAGTAGGTCAGACGAAACCGAACCGACAGAGTTATTTACAAGTAGCTACTCAGAAGTCGGGAAAAAAGGAAGAAGTAAGGAAGAATGAAAATTCCAGAGAGAAGGACACAGATAACCGAAAGCAGGAGCCAACAGTTGGGAGGGAGAGAGAGAATGCCCAGGTTCTCATTGCCGGGGATTCCAACATGAGCAGGTGCAGGCGAGATATATAAGCGAGTGTTGGAACCTTCCCAGGGATGACAATGACCGCAGTGATGAAAGAGAGTAAAAATAGGCTGTTTAAAAATTACGCAGAGCGCAATATGGTGACAGTGGCTTCGGTGCTGAACCATGTCCTAAATGGTGACGCTGCAGGAGTGCTGTAAAGCTTAGCGAAGGCAGCTGACAATATCAGGGAGATAACACAGCAAGCGCAGATAGTTGTATGCACAATACCGTGTCTGCTAAGAACGAACGGAAAGCTTGAGAAGGACGTGGCGACAGTTATTCAGGACATAAGAAAGTTAATCCTGGAGAAGCTTTTCGAAGTGGTGGAAGTAAACAGGGCAGTGCTTAGATAAGGTTTTGGCAGGACTTTTCAGCGAGATGGCATCCATTTTGACAGAACGGTGGGAGGAGAGATCGACTGGCGCATGGCAGGCAGGGCTGTAGATTTTTTAGGGGGTCCGCTAGGGCTCCGTGCACAGAGATAGTTAGAAGTGAAGCAGAAGAAAGCGCAATAACGAAGGCTGAGCCCAAGAAAATGTCAAGGATGTGGTCAAGAAAGAAAAGTACAAAAAAATAGATTTACCACTACGATCAGCTACATAAACATGCAAGGAGGTAAAAAAAGAGCGAAATGGCTAGAGATAAAACAGCAGTTGAAGGATGACAAAATAGGTGTCTATGCTCTATGCGAGACTCATCTCAGGGATGTAGAAGATCCGCCGTTTATAGAAGGCTACATCTGGGAAGGGTGCAATGGAACGAGAACGGAATAATAAAAGGGGGGGGGGATAAGTATGTTGATACACCAAGAAACAATTTGGCAAAGAATAAAATCATCTTGCAAAAATCATGTCTAGATATCAGGAACCAATGCTGGCATAAGGCCATGACTAAGGATAGTTTATTTAGGAACAGGACACCGATGCAAACAAAAAAACAAGGACCTCGTTGAATTTCTCACTGACGATGTAAGCCAGTTTGTAGACGGGGCCAATATCATTCTACTTGGGGGACATGATCGAACGGCCACATCGACGATCTGGATGGTACACGGATTGTAACGGGAAGCTAATGCTAGATTTCTGTGAGCGACACGAACTAGTTAATATAAATAGGGTGTTAAGCGGGGATCCTGGCACTGGTAGTGGGCACTGGTAGCGAGCAAGACCGGAGCGGTGGTGACTCAGCTTGTAGAGAGCTTGTCCGCAAAAAGACACTTCCTCTTTCTCGGCGATCTGTCCGCCTGATTGGAACTTCTTTACAATCTGGCCGCCGCAGAAAAGAGGAGCCATCCTGGCGACTCAAGGAGACGAAAGGATAGCAGGATCGTAATAGGGTTTCAAACGGTCCACGTGAACAATCTCACGCCCACGGCGACGAAGGTCGGTGGAAGCGGCTAGCGGTTCAACTAGGTAATTGACGGGAGACGTCTGTTGGAGCACTAGATAGGGTCCGTGGTACTTGGCAGTAAACTTGCTGGTCAGACCTGGTGGTGTCGATGGGACCCAGAGTCATACGTGAGCACCGGGAGAGAATTGGTGCACAGGGTGGCTGCTGTCGCTGTGCGCTTTCTTCTGGGCTTGCTCTTCCGAAGTAAGCGAGCGAGCCAGCTTGCGACATTCTTCAGCGTGCCTGACAGCTGCTGCAAGTGATGTATACTCTGAGATATCAGGACGGTAGGGGAGGATGGTGTCGAGTGGAGACGAAGGTTCACGCCCGTACAGCAGAAAAAACGGTGAGAATCCGGTAGTTGCTTGAACGGCGGTGGTATAGGCATAGGTTATAAATGGGAGAATCTTGTCCCAATCGAAGTGGTCGGAGGCGATGTACTTGGACATCATGTCATCCAGTGTGCGGTTGAAGCGATTTGTGAGGCCGTTGGTTTGAGGGTGGTACGCGTTGGCTGTCTGGTGGATGGTCTGACATTCGCGTAGGAGCGCTTCGACAATCTCGAACAGGAAAGACTTTCCTCAATCACTTAGAAGTTCACGAGGGGCCCCGTGCCGCAGAATGAAATGATGAAGAAGAAGGGACGCGATGTTGGGTCCGGTAGCATCCTGAACTGCTGCTGTCTCCGCATAGTGAGTAAGTTGATCGACGGCCACGATGATCCAACGATTCCCTGCAGGTGTATATGGCAGAGGGCCATACAAATCGATGCCAACACGATCGAATGGTGGGTACGGGCACGGAAGATGCTGTAGTGGAGCCGGCTGATGGAGAGAAGGCTTGCGACGCTGGCAATCGATGCATGAACGCACATACATATTGACGAAGGTGAACATACCGCGTCAGTAAAACCGCTGTCGCAACCGTTCATAAGTCTTAAATACACCCAAATGACCGCACTGCGGATCATTATGGCAAGATGCGCATATATCACTACGGAGGTAGCGAAGTACGACGAGCAGCCACTTACGGCCATCTGGCATATAACTGCGTCGATAGAGGAGGCGGTCACGAAGGGCGAAATGCTGCGCTTGACGACGAAGGGCGCGAGGAGACGGTGAAAGTGACGAGTTCGTAAGAAGATCGATTAGTGATGTTAGCCATGGATCCTAGCGCTGTTCTGATGGCATGTCGTCGATGGACAGGGAAGACAAGACGATGCTGGAGGCAGGTGACAACGGAGCTTCAGGCGGCACCGGCGAGCGAGATAAAGCGTCTGCGTCGCAATGCTTGCGCCCTGTACGATGGAGAACTCGGATAACATACTCTTTCAGTTAAGCAACCAGCGGGCGAGACGGCCGGTGGGGTCCTTTATTGAAGTAAACGAACTCAAAGCGTGGTGGTGTGCAAAGAGGCCCCAGAATATGGCAGAACAACTTTTCGTAACAAGCGGCACAGTCTAACGTCAATAACCGACACAGCAGCACCAGTATCTACAAGCGCAAGAGTACAAATATTTTCAATGGTAAGTCCAATTAAATTGTTCGGTGGTGATGCAGGACTTTCACTTGTCGACGGAAGCGCAGTTCTTGCCTGCGGAAATGCATCTAGTGGTTTTCCGGCATTGGCGAGGTAGAACGGCGACGCATCGGCGACGGAGAGCGACGGCGCGGAGAGGTTGAGCGGTTGTCACGCGAGAAGAGGTCAAAGTTGGACGAGGGCTGAGGGGACGCACGGAGATAAGACGGCGGCTGCGAGTAGTTGCCCGGGCTCTGATCTAAAGCGTACGGGGCCGGGTGACGGCGCCACAGGCGTGCAACATGGCCAGGGAGACCACATGCAAAGCAAATGGGCCGGTTGTCAGATGTGCGCCAAGGGCGCAGAATAGGTGGCGCACGGCGCTGGGTGAACAATGCCCTCTGAGGTGACCCGTACGATGGAAAAGGCGTAGGGGGTGTTGGTCTTGCGGCAACCTCAGCACAGTGGAGTGTGTGCGGGCGTCGGGACAGCACCGGCATGAATGAGCGGAGCTGTCAGTGGAGCGGCGTGAAGACTTGGTTGTCGAGGGGGCGGAAGTGCGTCGGCAACTTGTTCCTGAATAACCTGGCCTATGGTCGGAGCCAGGTGTGAACTGGAATGCGGAACGTTAGGAATTAGCGATAATTGCCGTGCAACTTCCCGTATGAAGTATTTGATTTTTTGAATTAGTGTGGAGCTGACAGGGGCGTCAGACATAGCCGCGATCGTGGCTTCAGGTTGTCGAGGGACGATGCGTTGCCGACGAAATTCGTCATAGCTTTGACACATTGTGACAACCTCAATTACAGTACGGATCTCTTTTGTCATCAGAATGTTAAATACGCCTTCCTGGATGCCCATCATGATGTGGCGAATCTTCTCGGCTTAAGTCATCGATGCGTTTACACGATGGCACAAATCTAAAACGTCTTCGATGTAGCTAGCGAAGGTTGCTCCTGTCTGCTTCACCCTTACCCGCGATACATTAGTGGTGCGGGGAGTCTACTCCAATTAGACTCAACTACACCCTGTCTGCTTCACCAGCTCACGCAAACGGTGTTCGGCGTGAAGCTTGCGGATCGCAGGGCGACCGAAGACATCCACAAAGCGAGATTTGAACGAGACCCAAGTTGGAATGTGAGCCTCGTGATTGGTGAACCATAACTTTGCTACTTGTGTGAGGTAGAAGATAACGTTGTCAAGTTTCAAGACGTCATGCCACTTATTGTGGGTGCTTACACGCTCATATGACGAAAGACAGTCCTCCACGTCCTAATCGTCGGTACCGCTGAAGAACGGCGGGTCCCGCTGTCGAAGCACCCCGGAGCGTGGAATTGAAGAGGCCGAAGAGGCCGAGGTAGCGGGGCCGGTGGTGTTAGTGCTGGAGTCAGTCATTGAGGTCGGAATTCGGCGGCTGCGGAGCTCCAGGAAGAGGAAATAGAAGAGAAATCCCGCGACCTCCACCAAGTGTTAAGCGGGGACCCAGGCACTGGTAGGGGGCACTGGTAGCGAGCAAGACCGGAGCGGTGGTGGCTCAACTTGTAGAGAGCTTGTCACTTCCTCTTTCTCGGCGCAAAAGGCACTTCCTCTTTCTCGGCGATCTGTCCGCCTGATTGGAACTTCTTGTTTACAAGATAAACAAAATGCGAGGGTCAAATCACGTGGGAATTCCGCAACAGGCAGACGACCATTGACTGCTTTTTAATGTCGCAGGGAATTTATAGCAAAGTCACAAAAATGGAAACAGACGAACAAGGGGAGTGTAGTCTGGGAAGTGATAATAAACGTATTAGCCTGCATTTGAGCTCTTGATGAAAAGAGAAATAGAACTTAGACAAAAAGTAAACGCGAATTTAACGGCGCTCAAATAGCGCAGATAGCAGCAGACATAGAGGAAGCAATAGAGAAAAGCCCCATGGAAGACTGGGATTGTGAACAGATAGAACTACTCATAAGGAGAAATATTAAGTAGGTTAAAGTATCAACCACTGGAATGGAAAGAGGAAGCCACGGAGCTGGTGGAATAAGGAAATCAGGGAAGCCATTGAACAACAACGGGCAGCTTCAAAGGAACACCGAGAGGCAAAGAAAGCACAGATATCTAAGAAGGAAATAGACCAAAAATGGAAATCATATCGACAAAAGAAATGATGTACAGGCTCTAGTCCAAAGCAAAATAAAGCAGTCCACCGATCGCTGGATGGCTGACATGCACGATGCCACTGGAGGCGGACCAAGAAAATTCTGGAGCCATATAAACTGGCTAGGTAAAAAGAATCAAAGAAAGCAGGACTGGATTCAAGATATCCGGGGAAATTGTTAAAAGGGAGCCACCGCAGTGAACTACATTACATCAGTTATAGCCGACTAATTTAAGAGCGACTACAGGGTAATCTCCGCAAATCAGGAAGTAATACAAGATAGCAGAATACAAATCAGCTTAGAACTGACCAATCTAAACTAGAGAAAGGCAGATAAAAATACTTCTAAAAACGCATCTAGAGGAATAGATGGAATTCTGATCAAGGTGAATAATGAACTTGGTACAAGAAGTAAGGACACGTTGTTAAAAACTTTGGAAGCAGCCAATACAATTAAGCAAATTCTGGGCGGCTGGCGGCAGAGTGAAATGAACTTGATTTATAAAGAGAAAGGAGAAAGGATGCACATAAAATCCTACAGAAAGATTACCATAACATCTATTCTATACAGGTTGGCCATGCGGGCGGCGAAATTAAAGATGCAAGAATGGGTAGAAACTAACAAGACACTCGAAGAACTTTAGAACGGCTTTAGAAATGGTAGGCGCTTAAATGCATCGAAATATCTACAGTTAAAAATGGACCTTTTTACTTGGCCTTCCTGGACATAAACGGCGCGTACGACAGCGTAAACAGGGAACTAATGTGGAACATAATATAAGAAGAAGGTATCGGTCATGAGATATTAGAGTTCCTACAGGAGATGTACCGAGATAACGAAGTAGAAATCACATGGGAAGGGATAAGAAGTAGGGAAGCTGTCAAGGTATGCAAAGGATTAGGAGAAGGGTGTCCTGTATATCACCGCTGCTGTTCATGCTTTATATGATAGACATGGAACGGAGGATACAAGAAAGTAACCTAGATTTTAAACCTGTCGTCTAGACTAGCAGGAAAGGCGGTAGAGCAGCACCTCTCCGGTTTAATGTATGCAGACGATATTGGGCTGCTAGCTGAGAGTCTGGAAGAATTGCAAACTTTATAGTTAAGTATTGCGGTGACGAAGGGGACGCTCTAGGCTTCAGTTTCAGCGCAGTTAAGTTGGGTCTGATGATTTTCAACGGCTGAACTGATCAGGGTCTTAAAATACAAGGCCTTGAAATACCTAGAGTAGTAGAATATAAATATCTCGGGGTATGGGTAAACGAAGGATTGGCATACATTAAAAAGCATGAGCATCTTAAAGCAAACCCAGTCGGAAAAAAACTACAGAAAATTTTCTGATGTTACGACAGAATTTCTGTGCGGTTTTTGACGGGAAACCTGTTGTGACAACACAACATTCTGTCGTAACATCAGACATTTCTGTAGTTACAACCGAAAAACTGCTACAGAACTACAGACAACAGAAATATACTACAGAAAAACTACAGAACTACGGAACAATCTGATGGTTACGACAGAACTACAGGATATTTTGTCGTATTTTTTACACAGTTCTGTAGTTTTTTTCGACTGGGAAAGGGCGAAGAAATGCCGCGATAATGAAGCATAGGGCATTGTGGGGATACAACAGGTATGAGGTTTTGAGGGGTATTTGTAAAGGAATTATAGTGCCCGGGCTTACTTTGGAAAATGTGGTTTTGTGCCTAAAATCAGATGTACAGTCGACATTAGAAATAAATCAGAGAGCCGTCGGGCGATTAGCACTGGGCGCCCACGGCAAAACCACAAAAGAGGCGATACAGAGAGATATGGGCTGGACATCTTTCGAAGTAAAATTTTATTTGAGGAACGCCTGAGGAAATTGGACAGCAGCAGATGAACAGCTAAAGTATTTAAATACATATACCCAAAAAGCGTTGACTCAGAATGAAGGAAAAGAACTAAGAAACTAACCAGTACGTATGGTGGTCACATAGGCGAAGAATTAAAGAGCGCTAAGCAAAAGGTGAAAAACCCAGACGGTAAAATTTGGATAATTTCGATGGAAAAGAAACAGATTGTGCAATTATACCGAAAGTGGAAAAGACAGATCAGGAAGGAAGATTTCTTTGATAACTGAAGAGGCAGTGCCCTACTTCTTGAAGCTACATCAGAGTGTCTTAGAACATGCATCCACAAAAATAAATTTAACAATGAAGATGACGCATGTGCTGTATGTGGTAAATTCAGTCAAACAATTGACAATATTCTACTCGAATGTAATGATATCCATCCGGAAGTCGATGCAGGCGCAGTCACTCTTCCTGAGGTTCTGGGGTTTGGAGATACCGGTGGCCGGGTGAATGAACCAGCGGTGGAAGCTAGCAAAACACGATTGGATGATTGGTGGCTTAAAAGCAGAAAAGATACATATTGTTAGTAATCCGGAAAAAACAATTCAATAAATAGAACTGGTATAGTTAACCAATCTAAAATAATAATTAAGATATAGGAAGAAAAATGACCATGATAGTAACTGCAACCACCCCGTTTTAAAGAGGACACTCCTATATTCTAACCATCCACTCACCCGAGCCATTTGTTTCTCCTTTGTCTCTTTTTCCCGCCTCAGCGATCCGTGCGTAAAACATGGCTGCCTGTGTGCCGCAAGAAAATGACAGCGGGAGTAAACGAAAGTATTTTGACGACTGCTCTTCAGCGCCAGCTCTCAAGTCTTTGTTCGGAAACAGAAAGTGAACTGTTCTCATCTGAGGACTCTGACGACGACGAATGATTCAGTGAAAAGGGAAAGTTATTCTGCGGACGAAACGGAGGACCTTGAGACTGCCCGTAGTGGTGCCCCGTCGATGTTTAAAATCCGCCTTCTTCCCCGCCACGTTTCCCGTTTGCTCAAGCACCTAGAATACGCGATGCGCTGCCTGACACTGACGATGTATTAGCTTGGTTTTAGCTTCTTTTTTAATGAAATGCTTTTTTGCAGGACTTGTGCAATATTCAGTGAAGCCAACTCCAGGCACTAATTCTCTTGCAACGTTTGAGGTAAAGGCTCTTGCAGTTGAAAGAATGACATTGTTTTATTCAGAAAAAATAGTTTTATGAACGGAACTAAAAAAAAACTCTAGGTGTATTTGGTGCAATTTCTGTTTATTATTGCGGTAGAGAAAATGTTAAAGACTGCCAATTACCACATGGACAGTTGAAGTCACCCGCTAGCACGATCATGGAACCCTATACATGCCCATGCATGTAGTCGAATAAAGAATCTAAATAGTTGTTTTCATTATATGAGGGCCTGTATACTGCACCTATGTTGACATAAGTGTGTTTCCAATGTACTTTCCACCATAAGACTTCAACGCCTGAACAATGGGTGTTTTCAAATAGAACAAGTCGTCTTTTAAGAGCAGGGCCATGCCCCCTCTAGTTTCCTTATCTTTGCGAATAATTGCATACCACAGAGGAACGATTTTGGGATCTGAAGCATATGGATGCAACCAAGTGTCGGTTTTGGTAATAGTGTCAGGATTTATTGTGAGAAGGATAACTTCTAGCTGCTCGACGTGCGTTTATGTTAAAAGGGTTATCCGTTTTCTCTGCGCATTGTTCGTTTGAGTGCATTGCTTAATTTGTAGTTTTTTGCACTGCGATTTCTTTCTCCACTTCTACCATGCCATTAAGCTGCTCATACCATTAGAAAAACTGGTCAATAATACTTACTTTATCGTAAATTAGGTTCACCTTCTCTTTTCGGTCACGGTTTTCTTTTGTCATCTCCCAAAGTTTCTTTCTAGTTTCCATAAGAGAGCTCAAAAAATGTTCACTAAATTGAGTATGCGTAACCTTTCAGCTTTGAGCAGCATTTAAAAATGTTCTTTTTATCCCTATAACCGAGAAGCTTTATTATTACTGGCCTGTTTTAGGATTCGTCAGAATTCTTGAGCGTCCGAGGAGGTAAATCCTTTTATTGCCTGAGACTTTAACCTGAAATGCATTTAGATATATCACTGGTTACAGTTTTATACTTGATTTCATAAGCGGCGTATAGAAGAAAGGAGATAAAAAAGGACGACACACTGAAGTTATTCGAGGGCTTGTAGTAGGCACAGCCACCTACAGTCTTCCCTATCAGCATCTGAACCAGACGGAAAAAGGAC
>JAJIZL010125473.1:0-14171 GCA_023969395.1 Amblyomma maculatum | reverse complement strand
TCGCTTCACTCTCGCCTGTAGCACTGTGTCTACAGGAATCCAATCTCGGTCCAAAACATTCAGATATGCTGAAAAAATGTAAACTTTTTCGCCGGGACCGAGAGCAAGCCAGTAGGCTCTCAGGTGGTGTTGCCATCATTGTAAAAAATAACATTCCAGCAAACGAACATAAACTTAACACTCTGTTTGAAGCAGTATGCTCTGTTTATACTGAGCCACAACGGACTGTAACTCTTCATGGCCTTAAACATCTCCTTAATCAACTCCGGAGCCATACGTGCTAGTTGGAGATTTTAACGCACAGTCCCCCTTTTGGGGAAGTGAGATAAGTGATCCACGAGGACAGATTATATAAGATTTTATTTTATCTAACAATGTCTGTTTATTAAACACTGGAAAAATGACCTACTGCTCACCGAGCACAGGCAAAATGAGTGTTTTAGATCTATCTTTTTGCTCACCGTCAGTTTTTAACGATTTTAATCGAGTTATTTTAGATAATCCTTACGGGGGAGTTATCATCTACCATTAGTAATTAACCTTTCACCATCCCCTGCACTCATTGCACCAAACCCACGACGCTGGAGGCTAAATCTAGCTGATTGGGCAACATTTCAGAGAAAAAGCCAGACTACATGAAGCATTTTCCGAAAATCTGTCAATTGATGAATTACATGAAAAGTTTACAGATTGTATACTTACAGCCGCCGAATTTGAAATTCCACAGTCCTCGGGAATAGTAGATCAAGGCCATAAGGTCTGGTATACTCCAGATTGTAATAATGCAAAAAAACAACAAAATAAATCCTGGGGAGTGTTCCGCAGATACCGAACATACGAAAACTTCGTTAATTTTAAAAAAGAAAGAGCGAAAGCACGCTACATCCGACTAATAGTTGAAAAGGACTCGAGGCAAAGATATGTAACCTCCATAAACAGTTCAACTACATAAAAAAAAAAATGTGGGAGCAGGTTCAGAAACTAAATGGCAAATTTTCACCTTTTACAATCCCCCTTCTAACAACACCTGGTATTCAAACCACTTTAATGGATCAAGCAAATATATTAGACGAACACTTTGCTACAGTCTCTAGTTCATCCCACTATACATAGCCTTTCTTAAAATATAAAAGTACGGCAGAGAAATATAGACTCCCAACCAAACAAGTGGTGGCACAAAGGAACTTTATAGCAGAAAATTTACAGCCCATGAATTAAATACAGTACTATCAGCTGAAAAAAAAAAAAAACAGCCCCAGGAGCTGAAGAAATACAACCCCGCCGGGGTGGCGCAGTGGTTACGGCGCTCGACTACTGTTCCCAAGGATGCGGGATCGAATCCCGGCCTCGGCGGCCGCTTTTCGATGGAGGCGAAAAGCAAAAAAGCGCCCGTGTGCTGTGCGATGTCAGTGCACGTTAAAGAACCCCAGGTGGTCGAAATTTCCGTAGTCCTCCACTACGGCGTCTCTCATAGCCTGAGTTGCTTTGGGACGTTAAACCCCACAAACCAACCAACCTGAAGAAATACACTATGAATTGTAGGCTCACCTTCCTGATTCGGCAGTAGAAGCACTTTTGAAATATTTAACAAAATATTCACACTAGGAAAGATACCCGATGCTTGAAAGAGAGCCGTTATAGTTCCATTCCTTAAACCCGGAAAGCCGCCTACATCCCCTCCAGCTACAGGCCCATAGCCCTTACGAGCTGTCTTGCTAAATCTTTTAAGAGTATATTAAACTCTGGAATCATGTAAACTTCTCGACAGTAATTAGTGTCGGTTTAAAAAAGCCTGCTCAACAACAGATCATCTCGTTAGGCTTGAAAATACAATTCGAGAAGCATTTATACACAAACAGCAATGCCTCGCCAATTTTTTCGACATAGAGAAGGCATACGATACAATTTGGAGGCTTGGTATTCTGCGTGACCTAGCAGATTTAGACATCCGCGGCAAAATGTTGAACTGTCTAAACAATGTCATTTCAAACCACTCGTTCAATGTATACCTGGGCTCAACCCTCTCGAGGCCTCTCACGCAAGAGAATGGTGCGCCTCAAGGATGCATTTTAAGCACTACTCTGTTTGTTATTAAAATAAATTCATTGTCCAGAATAATCCCGAAATCTATTATTTATTCACTCGGCGTTGACGATCTCTAGATTGCATAAACATCTTCAAACATATCAACGTGTCAGCGGCAGATACAGTTAACAATAAATGTGTTAGTTACATGGGCGGACAAAAATGGTTTCCAGTTTTCCCCACAGAAATCAGTGGTTGTGCTCTTCTCACACAGACGAGGCTTGCATAACGACCCTCACCTGCACCTAAAAGAAACTGTGCTACCCGTCAAAAGCGAGTACAAATTTCTCGGTATTACTTTTGATAAAAAGCAAACCGTTCTACCTCGCATAAACATTCTCAAAAAGAAGGCAGCACACTCATTAAACAGACTTAAGATTCTCCCAAGAAAACACTGGGGTTCTGACAGAGCTTGTCTTTTAAAAGTCTATCGGTCTGTAACCCGCTCTATGTTAGATTATGGATGTATAGTGTATGGGTCAGCGAGACCTTCGTATCTGAAAAGGCTGAAGCCAGTACACAACTTAGGTTTATCTCAACTGGTGCATATAGAACATCTCCTGTAAATGGTATTTATATTGAAACAAATGAACCACCCCTCACAGACAGAAGAACAGTGCTTACATGCACATATGTACTCAAAATAAGGTCTCTGCCGAAAAATGTCAGCTACCCCATAGTTACCCAGTGCCCATCTAGAACACTCTTCGAAAACAAACCTCAGACAATCAGACCAATAATTTTTCGTTTTGAACAGATATGCCAAGAATTAGAAATACTTCATATTCTTCCAAATATTGCCCGAAAATCTAATCCAATGCCACCCTGATACCATTTCCCTGCACACGACATTACACTAACACATTTCCGTAAGAAACAAACACCACATGAACACATACTACAGGATTTCTTGGCACTAAATCAAAAATACAGATTACACAGAGGTCTACACTGAGGGTCTAAAACAGAGTTTCATGTTGAAAGTGCTGTGATACAAAGAAAATGGGAAAAAAATAGTGCAGTTACCGGATTTCTCATCAATTTTCACAGCCGAATGTCACGCTATCTCTTTAGTAGTAAAAAAATATTAAAGACCGGTATTGAAAATAGCATCATTTATACCGGTTCTCTCAGCGTTATCACAGCATTAAATCATAGAAATGCTACAGAACCTCTAATCGGAGACATCATACATAATATAATAGTTGCAAAAACACAGGGACATACAATTAATATCTGATTGGGTACCAAGCCACGTTGGAATCAGCGGCAATGAAAGAGCTGAAGCATGTGCCGCAGCAGCCCGTAATACTAGAATACAGCCAGTCAACATACCATATATAGATGTTCTAAGAATTGTAAAAAGAAAATTGAGAGTAAAACTGCAGACATCATGGAACAACGAAATAAATAATAAGTTACACCTTGTCAAACAGATCATTGAAGAATGGAAATCGTGCAGTCAACCAAAACGTTTCATCGAAGTCATGTTATGTCGTCATGGCATCGGACACACTCATCTGACATACAGCTTCATTCTAAACAAAGAAGAGAGACCTCTGTGTCAAGGATGCGGAGGTGAACTAACAATAAATCACATCCTACTTTCATGTACTAAACTAGAGAACTTAAGGAAAAAATATTTTACACATTTTTACACAGAACAGATCCCTGTACATCCCAGCCTGCTGTTGGGAGAAGATGCAGTGTTTGAAGTGAAATGTTCTATATTTCCTAAAGGATGCAAACCTTCTGAACAAACTTCACACAAAAAAAAAAAGATCAGTCCTCATTTACAAAATAAATATAAACCTTGTTCCTGGCGCATGATAGCCTGGGTTGCTTATGAGCCAAAAAGCCCAATACAATAGAATACAATACAAATTTCATTTTAAAACGAGATAGAAATACGGGGTGTGGCCTCTGAAGGTAGCAAATAGGTCAAGGACGACAATACGTTAGCTTTTGTATACAAAGTTCGACGTCGCAAATCAAATGGGGCTGTGACTGGCGCCGTAGTGGAGGGCTCCGGCAATTTCGACCACCTGGGGTTTTTTCTGTGATAACGCACAGTATACGGCCTCCTACATCGAAAAGCGGCCAATGAGACGGAATCCACGTCTTTGGATTCAGCAACCGAGGGCTCTAACCACTTCGCCACCTGATGGGCGGGTATTATTTTTGTTATAGCGAATAACGACTGGGCGGTAATTCATACCTCAACTTCTTTATATATATCTTAAGAGGTAATATAATATTAATTTTGATATTCAAACCTGCCAACATGAAAGACGAGAACAGTTTTCATTTTTTTTTTTATCGGAAGTGCGGTTAGTCATAAATATTGAACGTTCAAAACGCATTTGAAAATTCGTTGACTTCGCTTTGCGCCACTGCCGATTTTTAAAATAGTGTTCCTGCTCGTTATCATCGCCGAAGAAATGATAAACATTTTCTTTTTAATAACGTTGTTAATGCCTCAGGGCATAAACGAATATGCAAAAAAAAATTTAAAAAGGGGTATGAAATGAAAGAAAATGAAAAAAACTTCTCCTACGGAATAAAATAAATAAATCTTGCATCTATTCGATAAGTATAAAACGCAAGCGGCGCCATTTTTTGCGCTTCTAATGCGAGAAGAAAAACATTGTCATCCGAGTTTGAAATGGGTATTTTGTCGTTTGACATCTCAAACACCTACATTGCCGGTTAATAAAATTATCAAAACTGTGCTGAGCGTTCACGCTGACGAGGTTAAATTACGCGATACGATATTGGCTACAACGCACTCAAACAAGTCAATTAGTGAATATTAGCTAATCATTCAACCCTGAACATCGATCCGTATGTGATGTCCACATTGGTCTGAACTGCACCTGCACAGGCCATACAGCCTTATCCATCAGAGCTTTTAAAATCGAAGTCATTAAACATTACGAAATTCCCCCAAATTGCTTGAGGCAGCTTTGGTGCACCAAGTCGGTTTACGAGTATCGGCATTGATGAATGCAAGCACACAACGCGTGCAGTAAAACGTGACTGCTGCGCTCTTTTCGCGAGCGAAGCAGTCGCTACTTGTGATTGTTAATGAATAGCGCCTGTGTGTCTTCTGTTCGAGCTAATATTTTTCTATGCTAGCTGTAGCGATTAAATCATGTTCAGCCTTTCACTTAACGCCAGCGGTGCTTAAAAAGGCGACGTGTATTTGTCAACATCATCTTCATCAGCCGAACCATACCCACTGCAAGAAAAAGGCCTGCCTCATATCTCTCCACTTAAACCAACACTGTGCTATAGCAGCACAAGCTGGACCCCCATAAACTATTTCAATGTACAATGCATGTACCTTATATGGTTACGCCATCCGGTTTTCACGTTGTTTCCTAGCATCGCACGCATTTTTTTCTTCCGCGTTTCGGTGTTTACTCACTCAGAGCTTTAACTACGGTGGTCTCGGCAATGCACAAGGGCAGGCGACACTTTTATTAGGCAATTCAGTAGCCCCCTACGAGACGAAGTTTTCTCTTTCTGGTGATGGGGCGGGAAGTGTGTGGGGGGGGGGGGGGGGGGTTTCGGAGGGGGGGCTTAGAAAGCTGCTTTCGGAGGCTCTGAACTCAATTCGGCGGCGGCTGTTGCTCCTCGGCAGAGCCGGCGCTTGTGTCCACCTTTTCATCGTCGATGGGTGCCGATCGACTGACATCCGATGGCAGCGGCGAACCGTTGGTGGCGTCAGGTAACAGCAGACATCCCGCTGGAGATGATACAGAAGAAGCGGCTTCCGAGAGAGATGGCATAGTGACTTCTAACGTACTTGTGTCCCACAAAACGCGCCTCACTGAATCTTCTTGCCTTAATGGAGTTGATGTCATTCGTAAATCTGCCTCGAGTATTGCATTGAATTCTTCATCGTCAAGGCACCATTTAGGGCCGACCTGCCGTTGCTGGAAATAAAAGGTGAAGCCAGGTTACAGCAAAGTAAATTAGGCACTGTTATGAACATTGCAATAAGTGACATAGTCATTTTGTGCGTATGAGATGTAACACGCGTATATAGAGAATATTTATTTATCATTTTCTGAACGTAGTCGAGCAATGACCAAACCCTAATTTAAAGAAGTTCTGAAGAGTAGCGAACGTTTATGATATGATTGGAAAAAGCGAACGGCTAATTGGTCACGGTATGACAGCATTTAGCAGCGCTGCATAGGCAGAAAAAAAAAAGAAACCACTCAAAACTTGGTTACTATTTGTAGCAAGTGAGGCCCCTGCCAGAGTTTCCGCTAAATCATGGAGATGCTTCAAAAAATAGGTGAACTCAACTGCATTGATTCGTAGGAAATATCATGAAGTTTTTAGTTCACTTTGTCATCTTATTGCCCGGTTTGATTTCGTATTCCTTTTTAACTCATTGAATCTAATCCTCATTATATGCTATCCCTAATATTTCAAGTGTGGCTCCAACCTTATTCCATTTCTCTTTTGATCACGCCTTGTATTCATTTCTGCGGGTGCAATCCTAATGCGACCTCTCCCTCCCTTCCCCTAGAAGTGAAAAGGTAAATTCCAACACCCTGTAGTTGGCAGTTGCTGAATTAATGCACACGGACGAGGTCGGAAGCTGAGGATCTTCAGTTTTGGCGTTCATGGCTCTCCTGACGCTATCGCATTAACCGAAATTGCAATTGCCAGCACAGCTCCTTAGCCTCATTTGTTAGGAAATCGCCCATAGTGTGCGCGCAGCATTCCACTCACCCATTCGCCTGGTTCGATGTCGCCTAGGGGCTGCACGTTGGTCAGCCTGCGATTGGGACGTGTAACTTTTTCGCCTGCCCACTCTGGCGGCGGAATATTCTCTTTTTCATTTTCATCAACTCCTTCGCCGCCACTTTCCTTTTCCATGCAGTGTGCAGGGTCAAACACGCCTCCTTTTTTCTCGTTTCTCAATTCGCGGCCCATGGGTAAGTCACTTGCTTGAGAAGAGGTAGCTGGATGGTCGATAATGTCCTCTGCCGTCCATAGGGTGAGTGGGCAGGTCGTGGGAGGACGCTTTGTACCAGGCTGTTGTCCAAACAATGATTCACTGGAACCGGTGATGTCCTGTGACGACACTCGTTCCTGCGATAAATTTTCTTCAGCAAGCTCTAACTCCTGCTCTTCGTCAAAGACAACAAAACCCTGTGTCGAGATGGCGCCAGGCCAACATCCGGCGTCCGCCACCGGACCCGCTTCAAATGATATCTGACTGTCAAATACCTGATGAACTGAAATTATGCTCCCATCATGGGGCTCGTTTTTACCTGGTTCGGGGCTAATTTCCCGTACTTCTGGGATGATCAGTGCCTGGTCATCTGTCCCGGATTCTTCAGGATTGGACGCATCCTACATTGCCGCGTCGCCAGCCGCTAGGTAGGCCTTGTTGGGATGGCTAACTCAAGGACGGTATGGCTTTGTGCCCCGAGGAAACGATACAAGCCTTGGAGTGGGGCGCCGCTGGTTCGAGCAATTTCGTCTTTGTCGTCCAACACGGTCCTTCGTCTTCCTTGTCAAATTGTCAGGTATACGCGCCTAAAGTATTATTCAGTCATGAAACAAGAATCTATGATTAGCACAGCGGTTATAAGAAGCGTCGGAAAAAATTTTAAGCAAAATGAATTACATTACGTGTCAGGAATGCGGTAGTATTAGACAGTGAAATTCGATAGGCCTATTCTTACTGTTCTTAATTCTTGGTCGAAGCATTCACACAGCCTGTGCACTCACCGCCATATTTCCGTGACGCATTATAGCAATTTTAGACACGTCAGCACAACACCGAGGGCTGTTAATGCACCTACCAACTCGTCAATGTGAAAGGACGTGAAACATCACACACCTGGTAGACTTTATAATCATAGCTCGGCCATGTGACGTCAGTCAGCGAGTTTTATCGCATGGTGCGTGACGTCATGGTGTGGTAGCACCGGCAGACGCCCTACAGCTGCTTCGAAGAACTTCATGCTGCCGCAAAAAAATTCAAAACTCTTGATGCCAATGACTTAGCACGACTTATTTCAGCGACCACTGCTCACTGCAGGGTTGTCACCTTGTTGTACACGAAGCCTCGTTCGAACTTGGCTCTGACGCTCTAGTGTGAGTAACCATCTCAAATTTTCAAATGACGTTATCAGTTTTTATGAGCTCCTAAATTGAGTTTAGGTTTATTTTTTGCTTTGAGAACCCGTACAGTATACCGCTACGAAAGACAAGAGAGTAATTGTCATCGCCAGTGTTTAGGTTTGTATGCGATTTAACGGCTCAAAGCGACTCCTGTTAAGAAGGACGCCTAGTGCACGGTTACAGAAAATTTCAATCGCGTGTGATTCGTTAAATTGCGCAGATATCCGACATCACTAGCCTAAGTCGTCTAGCCTATGTAGAAACGCTACCGCCGCAGGCGAGATCCAATTTCGGTAACACAATGCAGCTCAGTATTCGTCGAGCACCTATGTCATATTTTGCAAGACAGCGTGTCAGATGTTTGCGCTACAAGGAGGTGGGCTGAGGAGGTGGGTTATGCCAGGATGAATGCAACATGCAGAATTTAATGCATTGCCTCAATGCGTAAAAACGGCTAAACGTGTCTCCCGTCTGTGCTTATAACGCAAAAGTTACGATGGCAATTTAGAACCTACACTGGAGAAATGCGAAACCTAAGGGCCGCTCAGCGCCATCACATGGGAGCAATATATGGCGAGGAGGAGGGGAGAAGGGGGGCTGGTTTCTCTGGGTGCAACATGATGGCGCTAGACTGCACGTGAACCACAGAAAGAATGCACAGGAAACACATGCCACACGCTTCATTTTGACGTCTGCAATTGTCATGTTTTTATTTTCTCATATGCGCCTCAGTAGAGATATCTAAAGTGCGTTTCGAAGGAACCCGTGCATTCAATAGAGACGGCATTATTTATGCTCCAATGCTGAGCCGTCGTTCCTATTCCGCTTAAATCATCTTTTCGACAAGGCTTTCCTCTATTGCCTTTGTTATGTGGGTTATATTTTCATCACCTGTGCCGTATTTATCATCAGGAACAAAACAATTCGTGGCTTATCATTATTGTAATGTGGAAATCATGGTTTTGGGTTATGCTGATGACATTGCCCTTTTCTGTTATAATAAAAACATGTTTGGGCGCAACTGAGAGCTTTTGTGATAGTTCGGGTGAGACTCCTAAACTCGATAAATCAAAGGGGTTCCGGTCTAAGTCACTGGCGTACAAAACCTAAATTTTTTTGTTCCAGCCTTAGATGAAAATCCGAACACTTGCATCATTTGGGGTGATCTTCCACCAGCATCGAAACAGTGGGTCTACCTGAAATTTTCCAATCTCATCAGTTAGGCGACAAAGCCAGGCTTGGATGAGTAAGGAGCGGTCTCTATTTGCACGAGCTCAATTTTGCAATGTCGTGTTGATTCCGAAGCTTACCTATGTCATGCATGTGTTACATCGTGCAAGACGAAAAGTACAGTCCATTTATAGAATGTTCGCTGCTGTTGTGTGGCGCTCTCAGTGCGAGCTTATGCATCGAGATAATTTGTTTCTCTATTCTGGAGGCAGGTGGAGCTGGTCTTCAACACTTATTTTTTCACCAGCTTGATTCAAAGTAGTTCTTTTTTAAAACAGCAAGCCTTCCCTTCCTCCTAGCTGTGTTTGATAGTTGACTAAGTGCCCATTTGCCTAATATGTTCGCGTCTACGGGTGATAACAGTGAGGCTCCTTTGAGGGGTTTTCTTATGTAAGTTGCCGACACATTCCATTTCCTCACCGTACAATTTTCCTTAGAATACCTATACAGTCTATCCAGAAGCCAGATGACAAAAGTTATGGTTAAGACGCTATTTTCCGCACCGACGTACTGGCTGCTTTACCTGCCCTTCCTAGACAATCGTGTATTAAAGCTGGTGGAACGGATGCATATGCAATCTGCCGCAGACATTTTCTTTTCAAACCTTCAGACGTCAACCTTATCTGTGAAAACGGGGTATCGTGCAAAAGTGACAATTGTGCTATGGGCAGTGGACTATAGCCTGTGTCACTAGTCAGAAATTATAGATCATTACCTTGTGTAATGCCGTGATGCAGTGTATTTATTTTTCGGGGGGGGGGGGGGTGATTCTTCAACGGACTCTCAAAAATGACATTGATATTATGCCCTATACTATAAGATTTTTTTGCCTACAGTGGTAGCTTCTGAGATTCGATGTGATGTTTTCGTACTCATGGGACTTTTTAGCCGGTGCAAGAGCCGCATGACAGTCCGCCAAACAGAGCCACCATGTTCCCGAAGTCTCTGTTCAAAAAGCAGTGCTACGATGCGGGGGAGTATATGCTGCGCATGATCGACCTGCTGCCTGGTCATCTTTACTCGATGCATGCAGATGTCTCCAGGAAGTTTGATGTGTAGGCAAAGTGAGAGCTCGATGCTGGTGTCACTGTGTATGACAGGATGCGGGGTCCGACGTTGTTAAATCGGGCTTCAAGTACTTTCATGCAATAAAGAAAAAAGAAGCGGTCTTGGTGTAGTGGCCCACGTTCCGAACGCCCGAGATCAGGCTTTGATTCGCACCGTAGGCACAAGTTAATTTGTTGCATTAACCGATGCAGCGGACGCATTCTGTGCTGAATTTCAAAGCCTCCACCGATTTCCCTTCGTCATTGCCTTGGAGACCAGTTTTTTTTTCATGCTTCGAACATGCACCAACTAGCCCGCAGGAACGTTCGTAAACTTTTTAGCGTTGAGTTACCAATGTAACGCGTGCGAGACGACATTTGTTGCGGAATAAGACATACCATTTGAGCATCAAAGAAATTTGTAAGAAAGAAATCAGCGCTGATCGTCTGCACTGCTTATCACCTAAGTCACGAAATAAAATCAGTAGAGATTTCGTAGATGCAAAGAAGGCCACCTTCAATCGAAAACATACAAGTGGGTTCGTCTCCCCCAAACGGTATCACTCCAGAGTTGCAAAACCAAACTGATGCTTCGTTCAGGACTTTCATTACCTCCTGAGTGAACTAAGTTTCGTTCGGCTGGAAGTGCATGCGAGTGAAGTATTGTAGACACCTCATAAATGCTTCTTGTCTGAAAGTTTTGACCTACAGGCGGACCATATATTTGGGGCGAGGCACTCATGAACTGGTCGGCTACGCCGAAACTACTATTATTATAATCAGTTTTTAATGGCAATAAGTGATACACTGCAGTGTAAGAAATATATTCTGGTGACATGAGCAAAGTGACTCTAATGATCGGAAGTGATCAGGTACTGACGCTAGTCAAGGACAACAGCAGCAACATAAGAAACAGCCTTTGATACTGTTAAAAGTAATTCTCGCTTATCAGCTGCTGCGGATATGCGATTCACGGCCTAAGCTTGCTTATGACTGATCTGTTAAAGCTATATCGAGTGTAAGTGCTTTTGGTTTTTAGCAAATATAATAACAATCTGTTGTATTTTCCCCAACATTTTCTGTTTTTCAAGAAAAACGTTGGAGAACGTTTTTTTTTATTTATGAGCTGCTAAAAATGTCCAGAAATCTTGCATCTCTAAATTCTGACGCGCACGCCAACGCAGCGCACCGAATCTCGCCTGCTTCTTGTGGATGAAATGATTGTCCAGCGACTGCCATTGCGGAGTAGTAGTAATTTCCCATGTAAACAAACTGGGGCGAGAATGGAGCGCTTTACTGGGAGTGAACCCCCCGCTGAAAAAACGAAAAAATAGTCTGGTAGAACTCAAGCCGACAGTAACTGCCGCACATCATTCCTCCGTGATACAAAGTAGAGTGCAGTCACCAAGCTTTTCCACTGGCCTGAATAAAAAGCCAAGCATGAGACGTCATTAGGAAAAGGATTTCACTGTCTCTTGTTTGTTTTGTTCCAGTAAAATATTTAAAATTGCTTTCGTTTCCCATTTAGTGGACTAATAACAACGCCCACACCGTAGTTCGAAGTTATAAACTGTTTTTAGTTTTATTTCAATGCAAAAGCATTACTACGCAATGTCGGCAAAAGGTCCTGTGTGCAAGACGTGTGCAGCGAACGTCTGTGACCTCTTGTGCCGTTCTCGAAAGAGTTCGGATCAAACGAGTGGTTCTAATCGAAAGAGGATGGTAGCAGGATGCTAAACGTAAAATATGTAAATAGGATGATTATTCAATAATTTAAAGCCAAAAATGTAAATTTAGAATCAGACATTCAATAAGACCTAATGAGCCAAACCAATTCATGATAGTGATCAGAAGTTTTGTAATAAGTGCGACTTGTTCAAATAAAAAATATAATAGGGCATCAAACAGCCATGAAATTCCTAGAGCACAGAAGAATCTGCACTGAAGAAGTGTCTGACAGATACCGCGCCTTTCCTATCCTCTAAACCAATTATAAAGCGCCGGTGAAGTTTGGTGCGTTTAACGGAATGCTGACTGTGTTACGACAAAGGGTGACCTGTACCATGTGCAGCAAAGAAACTCGTGCTGTGCTTTCGCATTTCTCCGCAGCAGATTCTGCAGCGCTCTCAGAATTTCTTTTTTCTTGTGTCTTACTACAGCGTTGATTACCGCCGCGGGTTGGATCACTTGGCTCCTCTGGATAATTGACCACAGGATGCTGGGAAGAATTTCTGCATTTTGAAAAATAGTTTACATTTCTCTTCTATATTAACGCCGTTATTATGTTCCTGCGTTGCGCATTTAGATCGAGTGTTTTAGACACGTTGTACAAGTGTTGTTGTATACAGGATCTCATGCATACAAAGACACCTATTACATAAACACACAAACATCAGCTCAAACATACATAAGCAGACGCGAATACACACATACATGCATGCCTCAGCACGGCGGCTCATTGATAAGGCACACACAAACAGACACACACACACACACGAATCGCACAAACATTACAATACACATTCACTTACACATGCATGCGCACACAAACTTACGCGTACGCGTAATCCCACAAATCATACAGAATTACACATGCACAGTCTCCCGGAGATACCGATACACACACACGAACGCCCATATTACAAACGCTCAAAGCACACGGACTAGCGCAACCAACGCGCACATTCGCAGGAACACGCAAAAACCTGTACACAGAAATTTGCAGCCATACGCACTGACGTGCACACAAACACGCAGACCTACCCACACATGGGCACAAACGGGCGCGTCCAATTGGAAACTGAAGCATTTAGAGCTCTAATGCAGCCGGACGGTCGTGCGTAAGACACGGCAACGGCTTCCTCTTGCGGTAAAGTGTTACTCATTTCGAGCTTGGGCTCGAGAAATTAATGCGTTTCGCTAAAATAGATCTGCGACTGATAATGACATCTGCTCTGTGTCCTCACTCTAGGAGTTAGACACTTTTATTCGACACCTTTAGCGGATCGTGTTGAACATTGCTCTTTGCGTTACTGTAGTTTCGGAATCCCTCACAACTGCGGTGCTACCATACTGATTGGTCCCTACTTTGAAAGTGGGGGGGGGGGAAATCATGCTCTCATCTGACGGGCAACTAGCGCTATCTGGTGCCCTCAAGTCGAGCTGCCATGTGACTGGACCAGTAAAGCATGTGCGCATTGCAGGTGAGAGGGATCCCGCAACGCCAGTAATGCAGATGGCAACACGCAACACGGTCTGCTAAATGTGTCTGTTATGTAAGTTGTACGTCCTGACCAGCAACAAGCATTTGAACGCGAAAGAGGCATTGAGACCTCTACTGTCGGCTGATTCTGAAAGTCTACAGGTATCCATCAATTGTCCGCAATCTTTAGCTATATATATATATATATATATATATATATATATGTATATATCTGAGAACTCAGGTGTTGCAGCCGGCCGTTTGTTTTCGCCATTTTCTGCAATTTCCTTCTTAAAGCACTCATTATCGTCCACAACCTGTTCCAAACAACCTTGACGAAAGTGACGCAAGTAAGATACGTCCACGAAGGTCAGCCGGCCCCAAGGTCTCTCCAATCATGCCTAGCACAAATGTGTCTGTGCATTCAGCACAATCGTCCAGCACGTCCGAGG
>JAJIZL010125472.1:0-10131 GCA_023969395.1 Amblyomma maculatum | reverse complement strand
CAGGACTCTTACATTTTGGAATTTTTCTCGCATGCATGATCAAGGCCAAGACGTCCTCAGTGCTCCACCAGCCCGTAACGGATTTCGCTGACTCCAAAACAGGAGTGACGATGAGCCCGCCGGTACGTAGCCTTATTAACGTCAGAAATATAGTAGAAGGCTGGGTCTACGAAACAAGAAAGCTGTCGCACCTAAGAGCTTCAGCGTGGAAAAGCATTGATCCTTGGGCTTACCGACTGTATAGCGAAAATTTTTAAACCACGTTATCGGTCGAGCCCAGTAAGCTAAGGTGCCACTCTGAAACGTTTCAATTTATTATACGGCCGCATTATGTGTCTAAGCGTAGAATGCACATTTATATTATTAAAACAAAATTTATCGTTAACAAACGCTCTCTGAAAACGTAATAGCACTTTTTTGTTTCATATGTATGCTCAAAGATCACCATGCTCTCTCCAACATTAATTTCACATTTTTGTTATATATGTCTGCTCGCAGATGACCACATGCGAAGCGGCGATTTTGCGAAAACATGTTGAAATTGATATCCTTATTAACATTTTAGGGGCCTCAAAGGTATAACAAAGCCGATGTCAAAATAAAAATCTAACGCTGCCGCTTTCCTAAACCCCTTTCGATAAGCCAAATGAACGTTTCACCTTTGGGCATCAATCCATGCCAAGGGGTGATATTTGAGGAGAACGCCGAATCTCCTGCTCTAGCGGAGATATGAGGCATGTTCCGGAAGTCAAGATGCACAGGAAAAAATTGCTGTGAAAAATATTGGTTTCATAAATCTTTAAA
This sequence comes from Amblyomma maculatum, assembly GCA_023969395.1. Lineage (NCBI taxonomy): Eukaryota > Metazoa > Arthropoda > Arachnida > Ixodida > Ixodidae > Amblyomma > Amblyomma maculatum. The sequence goes on along the minus strand of JAJIZL010125472.1, from coordinate 9,327 downwards.
ATTTTTACAGCACACGTCTTATTTTCCTGCAATCATGTATGCTGTTGTTCAGACTAGAAACCAGAGATTTCTGTCACTGCCATACACCTGATACACAGTCACCTATGCTGCAGAGGGTCTATAACGTACGAATAATACCGCGGGAGACGTCGGCTCACACGTGCAGATTGATAACATCTTAGGTCGCTATAGTGGCGTGTAGTGGGACAGGCTTGGAAAATGGGTTTCACAAAACAAAGCCCTAATAGCCTGTGCATTATTCTAAGTTGAATGTCTTTTAAACTCAAAGCTTCTATATTTGCTGCTAAGCTCTGAACTGCACAGTTCGGATATATAAGAAAAGCCACTTCTATATTTCTCAAGGCGCAGGAGTTGCTACCGAGTGGTGGAACGAACACAACGACAGCTAGCGCACCACCCATGGCTTTCTTGGAAGCAGGGGGCCACTATGCCAGACCTCGTTCGCAACCAACAGAATTCAAAGCCGACAAATCCACGCGGCAACTTGATAGTGGCTTCACACTTGTCTCGTCCTCGGAGCAGAACTCGTCAGTGGTGACCATTTCTCAATGAAGGCTGTGCGGAGAGGGTTTTCGGATTGTATTTCAATGGCGCTTTTAAAGCGATGAACACGACTGCTGCTGCTCAATTTACACGTGTCTTATGTCGCTGAAGAAAAACATCCAGCAAAATATGGAACTGTATTGCGACAGATATCACATTGCTAAGAGTATATTCTAAACATACACTAATAAAGATGGGATATACTCAATGCTAACGTTGCAGTGCGCTATACAAATACTCGATGTCTCTACGAGTGGAATTTGCAAAATTGCAGAAATGTCAAGTGGCACAGCTGCAATGTACTTAAACAGCATTGCTTTCCTTGCATATGCTTTCCTGCCCGTAGTAGCACCGCTCAATTGTGGCCGGTGCTACTACGGGCAGACAGGCAGGTGTCTAAATGTGCGCCTGACGGAGCACTAATTCTCTGGGAGGGAAGGCGAGTTCTAATCTGGCTCTACATGTGCAATCCCGAGTGTAAGTCGGAGCATGACCCGTCCCTTTTTGCGCCTGATTTCAATAATACGGGTGTAGTTTACAGCAATGGTAATCAACTCTGCAGAGAGTTGGTTGAAGCATTTTACATTCGTAAAGCCGAGGAAAAGTGTGTGGCTAAGGCGTCGGTTAGCCTTCAATGTAAGGAATTTGATCAATTAGAAAAGTCGTTGATTAGGCCTTGACTTTGAATTGGCTTTGAATTTTCTTCTTCATCTTCTTCCCAATTTCCTGCTATTCCACCGGTTGGATTGTGCGCATGCTTTTCGGAAGGAGTATTCGTTGTTTTCTTCTGATCAATAAACATTCAGTTGCTAGTCCAGCCTTGTCCTGTCCTCTTCTTTCCTGTGTCTCGTCCTTTGGCTGGTTAAATATGAACCCCTACCAACTTGCCCAGTCGTCAACCTTGCTGACTTTCCTGGCATCCCAGTTTCACCAGCGACATATGAGGCTAAGCTCTCTCATTTCAACACCAACAATGCCTGCACACATTCTGGATGTATGGTTGCCAGAACAGCCACATGTATCTCAGAGAAACAAGATAAATATAGTATAAACATTTCTACCGCGCATTTTGAACTAAAAGCTAAGGAAATATAATTTTACACGTGCGCAATAAAATGAAGTTTGGCCAATTGTGATATAATTTCCTGGCATTACCCTTCTAGCACCTTTTGAACAATGATGGGTTCTTAATTCTTAGAGCAGCAACCTTCGGCTCTTGCTTGTTTTGCGTCAAAATAGAAATATTCTAAAAACTCTATGCAAAAAGGAGGACAAAGGATTATAAGGAATGATCCTATAAGGAGCCGCACCTGCAAAATTGTAAACATTTGCTCACGCTGCCAAAAAAACTGCGACTTTAAGTTCAATTTTAAATCTGGTGAAGAGTATTTTTTTATTGCTCCAGTACAATAAAACATCGCAATGTGTGAAGTACTACACTCAACGGCTAATAGTGTGTCAGTTGCATTATAGTCTTTCCTTGTGTGTATCCGTCCTATTGTCGAAGATTTAGAACACGAGAGCTATATATTTGTAAGAACAGCAGCATGCTGTTGTCTAATCTTTTTATCATAGGTAAAGCATAAGATACTCTGAATTATAATATCGTCTCTAATACGCAATATTACGAAATCTAAATATATAAATCTCACAATGGGATGCCGAATATCAAGGGTGGACAGGAATACAACAAACAATATATCAAACGAACGGTCCTCATATCTTCCCTCACAATGAATATTAATTTTTATATCAGTGTCCTGAATTTGGCTGCCTTTCTCTACCAATCAAACCATGATTGATGTATAAAAACTTATTTATGATATTAACCTATACTACGCCGCAATCTGATGTGCTTTTCTATTAGGCATTTTTCACACTTAGCGCAATGTATTGCAGCGACCCATTCAAATTTTGTTTGTAGTTTTTCAACTGCAGCCGGCATGAAGCCTTTTCACTTTGAATGTGGCGCACGCACCAAGTTCGGGCTCTTTGTTTGTTCATGCTCAGTATCACAAAACACCCCTTTCCATCCCTGTGTCAATTTAATTGTTGCACGAGATGCGCCGAGATTAATCTGGAATGTTCTCTGGCAAGCATAACTGTTTCCGTATTATTTCAAAGTTTGCAGGTTCTTTTGGTTGAATATCTAGATATTGCGCCGCCGATAAATTTAGCACTGCCCAATGCAACGGGCATTTGTACTTTTACGAGCCGCAAGTGCGCTTTCTGCTATTGTTGACGGTGAATTGTTCAGTTCTTTTGCGAGCGCAACTCAGCCCAACAGAGTTTATATCAGTATAATATCATGCTCTTCGATCGTTGCCTATGTTCTGGTCACCACTACGTGTCATCTGATAGAAGCGGAGAGGTAACGGATGTTCTTGTCACCGTTTTCATCTGCGAACAACACCGAAGTCGTGTCTAGTTGGAGTGACTTACGAAGCAGCCTTCGTCTTTGGAGGAACCACCAGAACACCGATTGCTACCGGATAATATCCGAGCGCAAACGACCACCACAGTGTCAACGCGCAACGTGTATATGTCATCAACCGCATTGTACTGCAGCAGTTCCGCTTGCCACCCATATTTAGGGGTTCATAAGGTGAGGACCCCGTCGAATGGTTAAAGCCCTTCGACTGCGTCACTGCTTTTAACAGCTAGGATGACACCGACAAAATGCGGTGTGTCCTTTTCCTCGGAAGGCTCAGCCATGTCCGGGTACAAAAACTAGGAGTCCGGCCTCAGCACATGGGAGACTTTTTAGGAGTACTTTATGAAAGCATTTTCAAGTCTGTTACGAAAGGAGAGGGCACAAATACTTTTCAATCACGCGTACAAGAGCCAAATTAGGTGGTGATGAATTTTACAGCAGACAAAAACAGCCCAACTAGACGCGTTGACAGTCAAATGAATGCGGACAAATAAGTCAAGCTGCTAATGTGTGGTGACAGAGAACAACAGCTTCCGGGCATCATACGCAATCCTCCGCTAACAGTGGATGAGTTCGTTGAAGCGTCCACTTTAAAAAAAAAGGCTCGATGCACTCGCCCGCCATTATGATCTCCCTCCGCAAATCACCAAGGATACAAAGTTTCCGCAGTGCGAGAACATGCGGGAGGTTATTCGCCAAGTCGTATCGGGAAGAGCTGCGCAGATTCTTTGCATTATTATCGTAATCTCAAATTGCGTCTCTCACGGATATCGGTAAGGTTCAAGAGGCGTTGGGCATCATTAAGGCGAGGACTCCAAAAATTCAAGAAGTTCCACAATGAACAATGCCGCTGCATTAACCTCGCCCCATTTCGACGAGACCTTCGAAGCCCATATCGAGGTCAACAATTCCTCCATGAACATTTCCCCCAGCCCGCACCTGCACAATCTACGACCGACGCTCCAGCCTCTGGAAGTGCGACACCTGGAGGACTGCAAACCTCCCAATTGGCTTGCACTATGATGAGGCCGAGAATATTGTGCGCCATAGCATATAAGGACGTTTCGGCCGGCGTCGCTTCCCTATCGCCATCCCACTACCTCGTCCTTGCGAAAGACCGTAAGAGATCGATGATTACATGCGCAGGGTTCTATACGAGTCGTCCACTGACCAAACCCGCTCCCCATTGCCAAAAGCAAAATGGGTCACTCAGTTGGCAATAACAAAATATCGCTTATTTCCATAACTAAATTATTCACTTCCATTTACAAAATGATCGTGCATGCATGTCTCAACAGCCGCCAGCAGGTAATCAATAATCGTCTGACTACAAGCTGTGTAGAGCGGCTAAGAGCCGCCATTATCAGTTCTGCTTTCAACATCATGACTCGGTCCATCTGTATTACCAGTGAGATGGTGCTTCTAGAGCACATGCAAAAAAAGCTTTAAATATCTTTTTATGATTCCAGACTCCATTTATGATTTAGTTCCTTCTTGAAAAAAGGCGTGCAGAACCTAGAAACGATTGCGATAGTATCAAGTAGTTCAAAGCGTACGTATTCTAAAAATACAGCAATACCTTAGCGTGTCAGTCAACTCAGGCGGCCGGCGCCAGACGGAAAGATAACCAATATAACCGCATCGAAACAATTTTTCCTGAACTCTTTTTCTCTATTCATCAAGCGCGTATGTAGCTAACCGTTTCTTTACACGTGCCGTGCTCTTTCAATTAGAGCACCCTCCTGGGTGGCGCAGTAGTTAGGGCACTCGACTCTTGTTCCCAACGGTGCGGGATCGAATGCATACTTTCAAGAATGTATACTTTCAAAGCACGGTTTAAGAACAGCACATAAAAGAAGCAGTGTCTTAATTACCATTAGTCGACGTTTTTTATGCAGCCCTGCATCCAGCGGCGCAGTAACATCGTATCCCCGTCCCGTCATAGCCGCATAGTTTGCGGGACGTATTTTTGAGCAAAACGTCGAAAAACACATGCTCTCAGCTGCGCCATGAACAAAAGCGACAAATTTGCAGCACATACAGCAGTACTTACTAAAGTGGAGCCGGCTGGCGTGGCAGACGACGGCACTGTTGCCGAGCGCTACTCCCTAGTCGTCGCTAAGCCTAAATTGTTTCACATCCAAGGCATATCCGACAGCGATTTGTAATTGCTCGGCGCTAGAGTAATTGGTCTCTTGTGGGACTGCCTTACTGCCGATCGCATTGTATCACTAAAATAAAGAGGTAAATTACGGTGACGCCTTAGCAGCGGAGCCAGCGTTCGAACGATGAGCCGCGCGCCGCACCAGCGGCAGCTGGCTCCGTTGATATAGACTTGTTTGTGTTACAATTGAAAAAGACATGGAGACTCTCGTGCCGGGCGCAGCCGTTAACCAGCTGAGCTCTCTGCCCTCTTGACCTTTTGTTCAGCGCTCCGACGTCAAACCCTCGTCGTAACAAATTGGGGGTCAGGTGCAGGGTACGCTTATCATTTATTTATTGTTTATTTACAATATACTGCAGGCCCTTTGGTGGGCCCAAGCAGGAGTGGCAACAATAATATTGCATTATATATAAAGAAAAAATTATACACAGCTAGAACACAATAATCATGGCAGCCAGGGGTAGAAAAATGGAACATTTTGTAGAATAATCAAATGAAAAACGTCAGTGAAATCGGCAGTACAAGGGAGGGAAATTTTTTTTGTTATTTAAAACACACACAAATATTTAAAGGAGCAACACAATAACAGGTTAGTCAAGGTAGTCAAGACTCAATTAGGTCAATCGAGTCGATGCTATTTAGTAGGTGAGGTGGCAGTCGGTTCCAGTCTTCCATAGTACGAGGAAAAAAGGGATATTTAAAAGCGTTTACTCTAGAATTGTATGAAGTTATTTTGATGTTCGTGACGATTTCTTGTCAGACGGGTGTTTAAAGGTTTCAGGTAAGGCCTGGAGTTCATTAACAATTTATTTTGTTTCAGCAAGAACAGAAGTTTGAGTCTTTGAATCTTTCTTCGTAATTCGAGTGTTGGGATGTTATGTTGCTTCATTAGTTCGGTTGATGAAACCATTGCACGATACTTGGAAAAAATAAAACGAACAGTTTTGCATTGGATCATTTCGAGTGCGTGAATGTTGAGTCTTGTGTACGGGTCCCAAACAGTGGAGGCATATTCAAGCTTAGGTCTTATGATTGACGAGTATGCTAACAGCTTTACATTAGGCGGAGCTTGCTTTTATTTGTGTCGTAAAAGGGAAAGCTTTTTAAATGAGGATGCGCATATGTTAGAAACATGTCGGTTCCAATTAAGTTTATTAGTTATAGTGACTCCAAGGTATTTGTATTCGCTGACTTCAGTTAAAGGATGAGCCGGAAGGTTGTACTGGAATGAATGTGTGATTCGCTTATTTGTTATTTTCATGAAGACCGTTTTATCTGTGTTAAGTTTCAAATCCCACTCACTGCACCATTCTTGAATTTTATTAAGGGTAGAGTTAAGGAGCAATTGGTCACTAAGATCGTTAATCTCATGAAAAAGAACGCAATCGTCTGCAAAGAGCCAAATTTGAATCGGGTCAGCTATTGCATTGATAATATCATTAATATAAATCAGAAACAACAGCAGCCCGAGTACGCTACCTTGTGGCACTCCTGATGTTACTGGAAGTGGTTTAGAGAAATGATCACCTATGCAAACAGCTTGATTCGGTTAGTCAGATATGAAGACACCCAGCTAATTATGAAGTTTGGAGCACCGATCAGATGAAGTTTGTGAATTAGCTTACGGTGTAAAACTAGATCAAATGCTTTACTGAAATCCAAAAATATAACATCAACCTGGCCTGATTTATTCAAAACACTTGTAAAGTTATGGATAACAGAGGTAAGCTCTGTTACAGTAGAAAAACCCTTCCTAAATCCATGCTGATGAGAAGACAAGACATTATTGTCAGTTAGAAATATAGTAATTTCATTGGCGATAATGTTCAATTAATTTACAGCAACATGAAGTAATGGAAATTGGGCTATAATTAGATACCATTTATGCGTCTTCCTTTTTAAACACCAGCACAACGCGTGCTGTTTTCCAGTCAGAAGGAAGGCTGGCAGATGATATTGAGGCATTAAAAATTATAACCAAAATTTTGGAAATGGCTTCAGCATAGCGACGAAGAAAACTGTTAGGTATGCCGACAGGGCCTGGTGATGTCTTTGTTTTGAGATTTAACAACATAGCAACCACACCAGAAGGTAATACAATGTCTGGGACAACCAAGCATGCATGAATAACATAGTGCTCATATGTAGAATGCTCAGAAAACACACTATGAATATGACAATTAAATTTCTCTGCAATGGATGGATGTTTTTTCGACGAGGATCACTCACTCATGCATTATTTGATCAATTGATTTTTTCTTTTTGCATAAAGTTCTTCAGAATTTATTTGGTGCAGATCGAATAAAATTCGGCAAGGTATGCTTGAAATAGTACTCTTTGGATTCCCCAATGGCCTTATTAAGTTCTGATTGCTTAGCTTTTATAATGCTACGACAGGTGCTCCCTCGTCTTAACCGCTTAATTTTTCTAGTTAAATGCAAGATTGCTCAAGTTCCCCAAGGCGACTTTTTGTCAATTGTTTTTATTTTATTTGGACTGAATGTATCAAGGCAGTACCTACACACGTCCTTGAATTTATTCCACAAATCAGGAACGTTAGTTCCATGAAAGCTGTCAATTTCGAAGTTTAGGTGATCTAGCACACTTCCATCCTGGGCGCGAGAGAAATCTAATAGAAATGAGTTCTGGGGGAGGCAAGCAGGAAGGTAATTGTAAGGGACAGGAAAAATAAACCATGTTGTGATCCGAAATGCCTTGTTCAATAGAGACAGAACACTGATCAAGTGACCTACTTGCAAAAATAAGGTCAAGCATAGAGTGACAGGTTCCCTGGACACGAGTGGGCTCTTTAACCACTTGTTGCATGTCATGGCTAAACATAATATCACACAAATGCCCACACTCCACTCCTAAGCTTGGATCGGGAAAAATACAATTCCAGTTTATTTCTGGCAGGTTGAAGTCACCCACCAGAAGCATCTTGTCATGACGAAAATTATTCATATGGTCAGCCAAATCTTTTAGAAACTGCGGCGGAGAATCAGGTGTGCGATTGACAGCAAACAATACCAAAGAAATGCCCCAACAAAAAGTTTCAAGGAAACGCTTTCGTGGCCATCAATTTGCTGCACAGTAAAAGCTTTGATAGTGTTATGAACCAGAACCACCACACCCCCACCCCTTGGGGATCTGTCTCGGCGAAATACCTGATATGAGGGCGGAAACATGTCGGCGTCATTTATATCTTCGCGTAGCCAGGTCTCGGTGATACCGACTATATGAGGATCATAACCTAAAATGATAGCTTCCAACTGGTCACTTTTATATGAGATATTGCGGGCATTTATGTTTAATAATTTCAATGTCTTCATATTAGGTGGCGGAAGTCATGGCGTTTCTGTTAGCCTTTTCTGACTATCAGGTAGTCTGACTCTGCAATTTTTATTTTTATCCCACTTGTAGAACACCCCATAAACTCGTAGTTTATCGTTTATTAGTGTAACTTTTGTTTTGTTATCTTTTTCAAGCTTGGCGCTGTCCCACAGGAGTTTTCGAATCCTAAGCGTGTTCTTCGAGTAATCATTTTGGATGGACACTTTAGAACCTTTAAGTTTAAGAGCATTTTCCAGGATTTCTTGTTTTTCATTATCATCTTGAAAACATACAATTACTGGCCTTTGTTCGCCGGACTTTCCAAGCCTGTGGATTCTACCAACTGAGGTGCACGCGACGCCCAGTTTCTTTGAGAAGATCTCAGTGCAAATCTTTTCTTTCAGAACAGAGTCAGTTTCGTCAGCTTCATCTTCTTTTACACCAAAAACAATTAGATTTGACCTCCTACTTCTGTCCTCGAGGCCATTAACTTTAGCTTGAAGCCAAGATACTGTTTGTTGGAGTGCTTCTATTTTTTCATTTGATCGGATTTCCAGTTAAACAAGCTTTGAGCGGAAGTCAGTTATCAGCGCTTCCATATTAGTCTGCTGAATTCGAAGAGCCGCTACATCTTCTGCAAGTTTATTTTGTCCTGCCAATAATTGCTTGAGTAGGTCCTGAGTACTGAGTTCACCCATGAGTGATCCGGGATTTGCTTCCACATCGCCACAAAGGACAAGCTTACAAACGCAATACGCATCATATGCAATGCATATACATCGTTTTGGGCACGACAGAACCAAAAGGCAAAGGCAATCACTTCTAATAGTAC
>JAJIZL010125471.1:135450-153170 GCA_023969395.1 Amblyomma maculatum | reverse complement strand
TTCCGCCGGAATTACCAGCATTGCCTGATGAAGGTTGCCCGCGATTAGGTGACCCGTTTCCTGAATTTTCGCTCGAATTACCACCGGAATTACCAGCATTACCTGAAGAGGGCTGGCTGCCATTAGATGATCCATTGCCTTCAATGCTGCCAGAATCTACACCGGAATTGCCAGCATTGCCTGATATGGCCTGCCCGCCATTAGATGATCCGTTTCGTGGATTGCCGCCGCAATTTCCGCCGGAATTACCAGCATTTCCTGATGAGGGCTGCCCGCCGTTAGATGATCCGTTTCCTGAATTGGCACTTAAATTGCCGCCGGAATTACCAGCATTGCCTGAAGAGGGTTGGCCGCTATTAGATGATCCGTTTCCTGCATTACTACCGGGATTTCCGCCGGAATTACCAGCATTGCCTGATGAGGGTTGGCCGCGATTAGGTGATCCGTTTACTGAATTTTCGCTCGAATTACCACTGGAATTACCAGCATTGCCTGATGAAGGCTGCCCGCCGTTAGACGATCCATTTCCTGCATTGCCGCCGGAATTACCAGCATTGCCTGATGAGGGCTGCCCGCCGTTAGATGATCCACTTCTTGAATTGCCACCAGAATTACCAGCATTGCCTGAAGAGGACTGGTCACCATTAGATGATCCGTTTCCTGCATTACTTCCTGAATTGCCGCCGGAATTACCAGAATTGCCGGATGATGGCTGCCCGCTGTTAGGAGATCCGTTTCCTGAATTTTCTCTCGAATTTCCACCGGAATTACCAGCATTGCCGGATGAAGGCTGGCCGCCATTAGACAATCCATTTCCTGCATTGCCCCCGGAATTACCAGCATTGCCTGATAAGGGCTGGCCACTGTTAGATGATCCATTTCCTGCATTACCGCCCGAATTGGCACTTGAACTTCCAGCATTGCCTCATGAGGGCTGCCCGCCATTAGGAGATGTATTTCCTCCATTGCCGCTTGAGTTGCTACCAGCATTACCTAGGCTGCCTGATGAGGACTGGCCGCCATTAGTCGATCCACTTCCGGGACTTCTGCTCCAGTTGCCAATTGACTCAGTCGTGGTGGCTGCTGAGGGTGACCCGCCAGTCGATCGACCACCTGCATGTGTATTCAATGAACTTAAGTTGGGCTCTGCAGATTTCAGTGCTAAGAATGTCCTAGTGGCGGAAAACCCACTTCCAGAATTGCTTTCACAAGGGAGAGTGAAAAATGCTGTCTTACCTTGAGAGGGCGAGCCACCATTCCATGTACCGCTTGTGGATGCACTTTGGGAACTGCTGTAATCACTACTGCTCTCTGGTGTGAACGACCAGTTGCTGGATTGTGAACTTCCCATATTAGCATCCCAAGCGACACTGGAAACAGATGTAGTCCCTGACGAGGACAGCGCACCGTCCCATGACACACTAGCAAAAGTAATTTCTGAACCGTCACTGGCTGCAGTAGTGCTCTCTAATGCGGACGTCCTGCTTCCCCATGAAACGCTTTCTGAATTAATGTCCGAAGTTACACTAGAATAAGTAGAGGTGTCTTCTGAAAAAGTCCCACTGTTCTTTGGCACACTTCCAGAGGTATTTTCCGAAATTTCGTTTGATTTAGAAGAATTTTCTGATAAGGACCAGCTGTCCGATGATGCGATTCCAGAATTACTGACCGAGGCGATACTGACAGCAGTATTGCTTTCTGCTGAGGATGGCCCATTATCCCACTGTACACTACTAGACGTGCTTTCCCAATTTCCGTTGTATTCAGTGTTGTTCTCTGTTGAGGATGACCAGCCATCCGATGATATACCTCCGGAATGACTTTGCCAAGTGAAACTGGCATCAGTAGTGTTATATTCTGAGGAGGACCCTATTTCCCACGACACACCTTTAGAAGTGCTTTCGAAACTGCTGTCGGATTCGGTAATGGTCGCTGATGAGGACCAGCCGTTCGATGATACTATTTCGGAGTTACTGTACCATGTGTAACTGGCAACAGTTGTGTAATCTGCTGAGGACGACCCAGCTTCCAATGATACACTTTCAAAAGTTCGTTCTGAAGTGCCACTGATTTCATTATTGTACCCGGGAAAGGAGAACCAGTCGTCTGACGTTACACCGGTCGAGTTAGCATCAAAATTATAAGCGCCGTCTGTCGAGGTCCATCCGCTGTTTGATGATCCGCTTACCGGGCTTCCGTCTGAATTACCTGCAGAATTATTAGTGCTGCCTGTTGAGGTCTCACCACTGTTAAAGGATCCGCTGCCCGGGCTTCCGTTTGAAGTACCACCGGAATTAGTATTGCTGTCTGTCGAAACCTCGCCACTGTTCGATGATTCGCTCCCCGGGCTTCCGTGCGAATTGCCACCGGAATTATTAGTGCCGCCCGTTGAAGTCTCGCCGCTGTTCGATGATCCGCTTCCTGGGCTTCCGTTATAATTACCACCGGAGTTACTAATAACTCCTGCCGCCTGTCGATATTTCCTCACTGTTCGTTGATCCGCTTCCAGTGCTTTCGTTCAAATTAGCACCAGAATTATTAGAGGTGCCTGTTGAGGTCTCGCTACTGATCGAAGATCCGTTTCCTGCATTTCCGCTCGTATTCCAGCTGGAATTATTACCGTTGCCTATTGAGGAAGACCCTCCATTCAATGGTCCGTTTCCTGAACTGCTGCTCCAATTGCCGTTCAGTTCAGTAGTGCTGCCTGGTGAGGGAAACCCACCATCAGATTGATCGCTTCCGGACGTATTTTCTGAACTGGAGCTGGAATTCGTGGCGTTGCTCGATGGTGGTGACCCAATTTCCGATGAGCTGCCGGAGCCACCACTGGGTATTGTGGTATTTTCGCTCGAATTGGAGGTTGAGTTACTGCCGCCATCGGGTTTAGTGGAAGTTTCCGCGCTTCCTCCTTGTGCATTGTTGCAACCCCTGGACCCACCTGGAAGCTAGAAGAAATGAAAAACTGAACGTCAAGACCTGATGGGATGTAGATATATATTACGAGCATAAAAGCGTTTCAGTTTTGCGTATATGTATAAGCTCAATGCATACCGGATTAGCGGCTCCCATTGAGTTGCCAAGACGTTTTTCATATTTCTTCTTTGAAGAGCCCCCTCCATAAATGTCTCCTGTGTTTTTTGCGCTACTGTTTCTCGTTTGAACGTCTCCGCGTTTTATTTCTGGATGCCTCTTTCTAGGAGGCACGAGAATATACACGTGGGAATTTTAGTTGCGTGACTAGTTTATTTCGATCTTTGCGCAAATGAATAATGATACTGGACAAATGGTACACCTTTGGTCAAATTAAAAAGTGCTATTGCCGCACCTGTTCACAAGTGAACAGGGGTATATGTAAGCTTCCCCTTAATAGTACGACGGGCACCTCTAACAGCTACCCTTAGGGGTGTTTTTTCACAGACAGTATTCTTCGTCCATGTTACTGAGATCAATTAATCGAACTCCCCAATCATATTAAATGCCTTTTACTTCTGCGAAGTTAGCTTATGTACGTGGCTTAGTACTTAGCAGGCCTGCTTGATTATAAAAAGTTAGTGGGTTTGCTTCCTGACCAAAACCCGAAAATTTCTGTTTACCCTTAACTCATTCAATTTATCAAGTTCAACCATTTCAGACATACATCCATCCTTAAATTGGCAAATTAATTCTTTTTTTTTATTTTACTTTATGCCTTCACGTTATGCGTGACAGTATTTCTCGACACGCAGGCACTAACTGGAAGATATTGCGCTTTCGGCTAAACGATATGTTTAAAGCTATAGCACTCAAACAATTTTTTGTCAGTTTGCGAACTCATATGCTTTCTTTCTGGTTTTTGAACATCACCTGAAACGATGGTGATATAGCTATGACAGATGCTTTTTATCAAGGAGGAATAACATGCTGACTGCCAGCAATGCGGCGTTCAGGTATAGGAATTTATAAAGATATCGACAAATATTTTTTAGGCTACTTGTATTGAAGCTCAGAGCTAATAACACTAAAAACCTTTGTCATGAAGCTTTAAATTAGTAGAGCACGCAGAAAGGCGCCGACTTGTTGAACTCCGCTTTGTTGCACCGGCAATCTTATAACTGAATCAGAATAATACCGATTCAAGCTGCCGCTATCTACGTAATCTAATGAAGTTTCCTAAGGCCCTGCAAGGTCTTTGTTGCCTGTCGTAACTTCGTCAAGCATTTACATTTTGATTCATAGTTTGCGCCAAGAGCAGTGTTCCGTTCATGCTTTTATTATTCCTTTAATATTAGCACCACTGCAAAAAGGAAATAAAAGAAACGAAACGCTTTGAATAATTTTCAAAATCAGTCACAATCAGTCGATAGAATAAATATAGTAAAAATGTGATGACAGCTCTTTATGACTTTTTCACGACTGAAGGCCTTTAGGAACCAGTTTTTGTTCCAATCAAAGTTTATAATTAGCAAGTGTTTTTTTCATTTTCGAGGGCAAATGCCATCAGTTGATTTGTTTCCAAATGTTCAAATTGTAGTACAAGATGCTAAAGGTTTAGTAAAGACAGCGCTGCTTTGTCTTGTCTAATGAATACCCGGAAGGTGGTAATAATGTCGATTCCGTGTAGGCACTTTACGAGAGCAACTGCAACAAAATTTTATGCTATTAGCAGTGGTAAAGTTCTTTAAAATAAATAGACGTCATAAAAACGTGCATAAGTAATAGTTTTCAGAAATAATATTTATCAAGAGTTTTATATGGCATAATAAAAACCTCTAATTGGGGCTTCATAACCGCGATGTTTCCTAGAACGCAGACATATTGTGTAGGTCATAGCACTCTGTGCGAAAGAGATAGGAGTTCGCTTCGCACAAACTTTGTAGTTATAGTTACAGATAATTATAAATGGCAGCTGCTGACGACATGAATTTAGAAACATTTGTTTAACTTTGTCATCTTCATATTACTGTACAAAAATACACAAATGCTTTATGAAACACACCTGTTATTCCGACAATGATCCACTGAACGCTTTGTGAAAGCGTACGACATGCATACCATGTGCAAATGTCGGATATCGAGATAGCCTGTCTTTGACAGCATGCGAAATGCCGAATGTATAACAATTAGAGAGTTGTTATGAATTTTAGAATTATATATAACATGGAGGGTAGTGACTCTAGAGAAGATTTCTGTTCTCATTTTCAGGTAAATGTAGCTAGGAACCTATAGACATCTAGTGGTCCTTGCCAGTGCTAGAAGAGGTGTCTTAGTCTGCCTCGCAACAATGCTGAAGGTGCATGGATGCCAGCTGCCACGGAACATAGTGTAGCAAACTGTATTTGGTGAGTTTTTCCTGTAACGTCTTTTCGTGGTGGTGACACACTTCGAACTCGTGCAACAAGCTGGATCTCCGCAGCGGCCGCTATGTCGGCACCATCGCAATGCCTACTGGTGGCGTCCTTCTACATCTGCAATACCAGCTTTCGTCATGGCGCACACCGCGACAAGGGAACCTTCAGTGGAGCCGACCACGCTGATGGGTCTCACTGCCTTACCGAAGCGTTAGCGAGCACATCAGCTGGTACGCAACGGAAATACTATCCGATGTCATCTTTTATTTGGCTGGCAGCGTGAGGGCGTGGTTTGTTCCTCACAAAAGATGAATGAACCTGTTGGCAGACGTGGCACGATTTCTTCAGAAACGCTGTCATACGCCAGCTTACCGTTACGGAGGCATCACCTCTAGAACCGAAATTTTTTTCGAGTTGCATATCAATATAGCCGTTTAGTTTAGCCTTACTGCTTAGCGCTACCCTCTACCGCCACCGCGCAAGTGTCAAGACGCATGCGCAGATCACCCCGCGGGCGACAGATGGCGCCACGTTCCTGTCAAATTCCGGAGGACTCCGCAAGCAGGGACCAATCAGCGAATGCTGTGCTGACAGGGCGAGGTAGCGGTAGACGGCTGCAGTAAGCACAGCGGTAAATAAAAAGTCTCTAATTATATTCAGGACGCTCTTCTGGAGCCCCCAAAAATGGGCAAGTACATTATTGAAGCGAATAAAATGCACCACGTACTCAAAGATATTGCCGACAATGCCTACAGACTCCTTTTCTGTAAGGACTGTTGCACGGTCGAAGCTGTTATTCAGGTTTTCCAGTAAATTCTAGCACAGTTTTCCCGCCTTTTTGCCTGAAGATGCCGTTTACATATCTCAATGTCGTCCTTTCACCCTGTCCAAGCGGGCCACTACGTCTCGAGCGCAATTCTCGATATTGTCCTGCAGCACGACGTCACCCACACTATCTCATTTTCAATATCTCCTAGAAACATAACGGCCTTTATGTCTTTCTCTGTGACGTCTCAACCCGTTTTTCTTTGAAGGATTTCACTACCTGAGCTCCTACCGCAGATCGACGGCGCAGTGTTAACTATCAATACTGACCTTACTTTGGCCATAAACCCTTGCTTAGCGGAAGAGTGCGCTCGGTGACTTAGTAGTAACAACAAGGTAAAATGTGAACTATTTAGTTTTTCTGATATTCCTTTTGGTTTTTTGCACCCGTAAGTCTGCATGTGGCTCCTTTGAGTTGGACGTTATTAGCCTGGTGCGTCATCAGCAAAAATGGGTAATTTAAATTACATATTTCGACTCACCTTAACCTACAATAACTTTCATGACCTCCTTCAACCTCGACCTAACCAGTTGAAGTTGAGGTCTCGTGAGGCGACCTCACCTCAATATTCCACAAAGAACCAGTGACCTCACTCAAGTTCATCTCAAACTCATAGTGTGAGATTATGATCGGTGGCTCGACATAAAAAAATATACAATAGTATAATTACAATCCATCAAGTATGAGTCAGCCAAATAGGTGGCGATACCATTAAAATTCATTCTTAAGGCAATAATTGCAGTTGTCTCCCCAGCGCTTCGCATAAACTGAGCCAGGGTTCAAAAAAGGACTAGACTCTGTTGCTGGACGAAGCTATATACGCATTATTTGCCATCTTATGGCACGTACCTCAGAGTAGTTGTATAAGCTGATTAATTATAAAAATAATTTATGAATAATGACTACTTTTTAAATATTGAATGCAATACCCAAGAATGCAATGTTTTCCTTAAGCTCGTTGTATGGGATTAACATACAGATCCATATTTTTTTTTCTCAGTTTATCTCCCGCATGATCCGTAATATTTCTGGCATTTAAATATAGCCCGCGAAATATAAAAAAATAGCTCACGGCCGATAACGCTTTTTTGATTTAATCAAAAGGCTTTTTGCAGCGCTGCTGCTCAGTAGCGAACGAATGCGATTCCGTTTGTTTTATATATTTCGCGGAATATCTTAATGTACTGTAACCACGTATGAGATCAATTTGGAGGAGCATTTATATTTGTAGCTTTTATTCCTTTTCTAGTTAACGAAATACAGATTTGCTGCAATTATAGATCGCAAAATGCACAATTAAGCCAAGCGAAATATCTAAATAAGCGGAATATATATCTTAAGAGCGCCACACTGTGGAAAACTGTATCGTGTGTTGCATCCAGCTGCAGTGAACTGGTTCTTTACACCCTTGATTGGAGTGTTGTGAAATACTCTGCACATATATATGGCATCCCAGGTAGCACAGAATGTGGGACCCCAGTAGGTCCGATGCAGGCAAGTGGGGCTGGGGCAACCATCATAAAACCTGCATCGGTCCCCGATGGGGCAAAAGTGGGCAAGCCCCATTTGGGCTTGCCCCTGTTCCTCCTACATGGGTCCAAATAGCGGCGTTGCTCGGCCTAATTGCTGGAAATTGATAAGTTATATGGATTTAGTTTTTCATCTATTTCTGTTTAATGTGCCCTCGTAGTCAATAATGCGTTCTAATTCTGATCGTGAACACAAAGATGTATGGGTTAGTCATGTGGATGGTTGCTCCCTTGTACATTTAGGGAACGAAAGAGCCACCTTCTGCCCACATCAGTTGGCAGGTGGCGAAGTGGGGAGACGGAAAGCCCCACCCTCCGCGCTTAAGAAAAAAGGGGTAGTCAAAAGAAAATTTCCCTATAGATTTAAGAATATGGCTAATACTCTGTAATTCGCTTCGGTAGCCTAATGTCTATCAAGCGTTTTATTGATATGACTAAGAGAATAATCATAAACGAACAATGCAAACATGTGACAGAACTCCTTCCCAGAAGGGCGTCCTGTGTTGAAGGAAAAGGTTGGAACCTTGGAATCTGTTGAGCTGATCGCAGCATCTGGTCTTCCTAAAGGAGGCAGCCGAGCCCCAAAACCATGACGGTTCCGAACCATGACGATTCGGAAGGACTGCTCGTAAGAGTAAGCCGGGCCAAGAGCGAAAACCTCGACCTCAAGGCCTTTCCTCACTTAAAGACGACCTCACCGAATCTAAAACTCACGAGTGAAGTTGAGGTTTCCTTTTCATACCTCACTCAAAAAATGTTTACATGTTATCATACTTATCTCACGCCTTGAGTTTAAGGTCATTTTGAAGTTGAAATATACCTCATGAGGTCGAAAACCGCCGAAATTGCCCCTTTGGTGTCATCCACAATTTGTTTGCTCAGGCCTCTGCTTCGTGATAGGTGAAAATACCAAAGCTAACCTTTAGTGTTTTTACTGCATATTGCGAAATGCGGCTATTTGAAGTGCAGGGTGTGGTGTTAGATGGCACGGACACACTCCTCTTTTTGTCGCTTTCTTTTAGTAACCTTGTTGTTCATTTTGTTGCTTATCTGAGGGTGGGGCTAGCCTTTCATTGCTGTCAGGAATTGTTGTGCCTGGATCACTGGCTTGAATCATAGGGGTTCTGCCACTCCCATAAATATTAGTGTCCTTTAAAAACTGAGTATTTTTGCCACTGAGTACAACATGCTACGTTGGCGTCGTATCGAGAAATATTGTGGAAGGATAGTATTTTTTATTGTAATATTTTGCCATACGTAATGAAATAGTGGACAATATTTTTCGCATTGTTAGGAATGTAATTACTGTTCTCATTACGGCGCAGTTGGACAGATCCAGCAATCGCCAAGTTTTCGGGTTGTTTTTATGTATATAAAGTAAAAGAATTAAATTTAAAATTCTTTGGATGCACTAGATTGAAATATCACTCATAATTCAATAGTCGCATTTCTAGATTACGGCTTGTTTAGAAATGATTCAAGGCGTTAGTATGCTTAAAGTAGATTATGTTCTCTTTATCATCAACCACACATTCACTAAACAAGTTATGTATTATAAATATCTTGCTGATAAATAATACACTTTAGAAGCAAACCACATGAATGTATTGTATGATGGCAGCAATCAAATTGTCAATATTTCTTCAGGCTGAACATTACAAAGTTACAAAGGTGGTTTGCAGAGTCGTACTTACAGCCGAATTGTGCCCTCCAGCGCCATTGTGCCCACGTACACCTTTGTGGCCTTCGCCGCCGTTGTATCCTCCACCGCCATGTTCTCCCGCGTCGCCGCTTTGTTCCTCGCTTCCATGATGACCACAGCCACCTTGGTTATCCCAGTCACCATTGTAATCCCAATCACGAGGGTATCCCCAGCCATAGCGAGGTCCCCAGCCATATCGAGGTCCCCAGCCTTCACGGTGTCTCCAGCCAGCAGGGTGTCTCCAGCCATAACGATGGCCGCATCCACTGTGGTGCTGCGCAGCAGCAACTGTAAATGCGCAGAAACGAGAGAATGTTCTCAGGGAGGAGATCTACACCAAATGTTTGCATTCAAAATACTACTAAAGAAATAAAAATGGTTGAGAACCGGTCATTACCTACACGATTTACCGTCCAAGTTTATTGTCAATGCTTTGCTTGGTCATAGATAAAACACAGAACTGTTCACTAATTTCCTGTGGAGAACTGCAGCGTGTTCTTTCTGTCGCTAAAATAGCAAATAGCAGACGACAAGAAATTTCAAGCATTGGAGGTAGCAGGCGGCACACTCACTGAATTTCTCGTAAATATTCTTCCATTTAAACTCGTCGTTCTACAGTAACTAATTAAACAATGGCACTAGGAGGTTGTTGAACAGTAGGTAACCGCAGAAAAAGCCGAAATATCGCTGACATTAAAGCGATGCATAATTGCTGTCTGAAATGCCTGCGAGGGGACATTGCTTTTTTGTAGCGAATAAAAGACGCAGCTTTTAATGTGGAGCAGCGATGTCTTTATCTTATGCGTCGCCAACTTGCAGTTCTGGAGACATACAATTCGTGAATATCGCGCTGGTTTGGAACCTTTTCGATTGAAAATGCGGCATTGTGTAATATCGGAGGTGAATCTTAATACAAGACAATGTGAAATTATTTCCTAGGACTGCTCTATTGCAAAATCGCGACCAATTCTTTTTAAATGCATTATGCCCTACTATGAACTGCTACATGTTCATTTTCTCAGTTGCAAAATGAATGTAATTTTTTATTTAAAGATCACTAAGCGTTGTGGTACACGTATTTGAAACAAAAAGTGACTGAGTGGCCACAGAGCCCAATCAGCACTGCGTTCACATTAATAGAACGTATAGAGCGGTCACACATAAAAAAGTCCTTTCACGAATGAACATTCTTCGAAAAGAAACTTCAAATACTCGCCTAGGATGACAACTATGAGGACCCCAAATATCTTCATGGCGCAGGATAGCTGAAGTGAGCAACTGTTCTGTTTCCCGTGCAAAACCCAAGATCAGCTTTATGTAGTGCCAATGGTTGTTTTGCACGCGCATCTTTCTGGAGCCACGTTATCACCAGACTGCTCGTCGTGCGCGCATGCGCACGCTAGTCGGAACGTACATTGGCATCTGCAGTGACAACAAGAGAATACACGTCAATTCCTGAAACTAAAATACCTAGCGGCGTTCCACATGTATCCCGACAACATATTTTTACTGACAATAAGTCTGCGGTGTGCACAGCTCGCGAGAACTTTTTGTTACCAGTTATAACAACACGATACGGAAAAAAAAAACAAAATCGCGTGAGGGATGTTTATCCGAACGAAAAGAGTGGAAGTTAGAGCTCGGCGCAGATACGCTGTTTTGCATAGTGTAGGTGGAACATACGTACAGAAAATACGCCTAACTTTAACGGTAGGCAAGGCCGCCAACATCAGAAAGATTCTATATATGGGGGTTATTCCGGCTCGCTGCGTAAGCTAGCAGCATGATAATGAACGACTTCAGTGCCCGAATAAGCTCACTTACTGGTCAGTTGTGTTCTGAGGAGGAGGAGGAGGAAGATGAGGAGGAAAGCAGGGAGGTTAACCAGTAAAAGTAACCGGTTTGCTACTCTGCTCGGGGGGAAGGGGAAGGGGGTGAGTGGATATAAAAGTTGTGAGAGAGGGATAGTTTAAGGTAATACAGTCACATAACAGACACGCCACATCACATCACGTTACAGACATGTCGTAGCAAACTCATAGTCTTTCGACTAGGCCTGTGCTTCTCATATAGCGGAGCAGCGCCTAAGAGGCCTGCACCGCAGACGATCGCCGTGGCCAGGGACCTAAAATCTAAGTTTCACTCAATGGGCGTCCATTTAGATGCTCCAGCGAACGGCACAGACACTGCCTTTCCTCACTGTATATCGGACACTCACAAAGAATGTGGCCTATAGTCTCGTCGCACCCGCAGTTTGTACATGCAGGGCTATTTGCCTTTCCTATCACAAAAGAATAAGAGTTTGTGAATGCTACACCAACCCACAGGCGACGCAGCAAAGTTTCTTCGCGTCGGGGTAGGCCAGGGGGACGGTGGAGCTTCAGGTCAGGGTCCAGGGATTTTATGCGGCAGTTCGCAAACCGACCAGAATTCCACCAAGAGAGTGTGTGTTCCCGCGCAAGTGCGCGAGGCCTGCCCGCTGCGTCTGCCCTGGAAAAGGGAACCAGCACACAATTGTCGTCTTGGTGGGCTGTGCGTGCGACGTCGTCCGCCCGAAGATAGCCCGCTATGCCGCTGTGTCCTGGAAGCCACTGGAATATGATGTCATGTCCTCCATTAATTGCACAGTGATGAATTAGTTGTATTTCCGCAACGAGTTGTTCATGAGCTCCACGACGAAGAGATTTCATCCCGCGGCAGATCAGAATGAATTTAGCGGCCAGTGCATATGTGGTGGGTAGTACGTAAATTTTTGAAGAGTTATCAGTATCCTATTGTGATTTTTGCGTCTGACGAGGCATCGCAGACCTTTCTAGGCTAAAAAATAAAAAAAACAAAAAATTCAGATGAGTTGGATATAGAATTCAATGCGTTTTTGTTTCACTGCGTTTGAAGTAGAGTGCGCATTCTCCAAGTTCGATCATTTTTGTTTCTTTTTTAGCCGCTCATCTAATGTGGACGACAGTCCTTGGCCTACTTCTGGAGGTTGTGGTAGGTAGTGTGTAGTTCACGACAAAGTATGACTAATAAATACTTTCAGGCACCATGGGTTTCATGACCACAAAGCAGGAACCGAATTGTCTCGCTAGAAACATCTTTAGACCATAGCACTATCACCACAGCTGGATTTCCGACGTGTTTAACTTCAGTTCTTGAGCTGTGATATGCATGTCCCGTCTTCAGCAACGCTTTGTCGTGGGGTATAGATTCTAAACAGAAAGCTGCTGTTTTTCGCTCTTAATGCAGTTAAGGTGCGCCAAAAGATTATACAGTGAAAGTTCACTTGGAGACGTAACGAAGAGGCGTCCGTGTGCTGTATACGATGTCGGCGCACGTTAAAAATCCCCAGGTGGTCGAAATTACTCCGTGGCCTTCCACTACGGTACCCCTTTCCCTCTATCCACTTTCACTCCCACCTTATTTCTTTCACTAATGGCATGGTTCAGGTGTCCAATGAAGCAAGTGTGACTGGTACTGCGCCTTTTCCATTACTGCATGACACTTCTCAACCGTTTATTTGTCACTGCGCTCTTTTGCAAGCGAAGGAGGCAGTAAGCTTTTGCAGCACTTTGCAGTCGTCTTGAACTCAGTTCCTGTGTGGGAACTCCGGCGAGCCTTCTCCGGCACAGCAGCCTACTGGGCACAAAATGCCTTCATTTTCTCCAAGCAGATAATTGCTTTAGTAGGTCATTGTTAACCAGCGTACATACGTACGCCTTTCTTGGAGTTAAAAGGCTAGTAGGGCTGAGGCTTTGACTATGGCTGGCTATAACTGTGGAGCCAAAGCCTGCAAAGCGAGGTATGGATTCGGCTGGCTTGAAGCTTGTTCAGAGAGCCATTCAGTTTAAAGCTTATTGATGGCCACTTTTCGTCAAGCGGCAAAGGAACGTGCTTCTCGACATTAAAATCTATGCAACAGAGTGCGTGTTGTGCTTGTTGAAATACACAGTATGACGTGAAAGACAAAGGATGACGCCGTGGAAAATCTTTGCAGAACTGAAATAAATAATAACTGAATTTCGACAAGATGAAGGGCATTCGCATAGCATTCAATGGAGCTTGGTGGTGATTTGATAAGCTCGAACAGCTGAATAGATCGTTTAAAGGACGTTCGTTCAAGTGCAATTCTTAATGGCCCGCTAAAGCTACGCGGCATAGATTTCGCAGATCCTTGCCTGAAGCTTGTTACATCAAGAAAACCATGAAGTGCTATTTGAGAAAGATTACTTTTTCAATCTGTGTTTGAGCTTTAGCGATAATTTATCTTTGTTTTTTTCTAAGAAAAAGGTAAATGGGATGAAAATTCTCGATGCAGGCAAATGAAAGTAAAAATAGAGTCGTTATGGCCTCCTTTGATAGACATGAATAGTGCAGAGCTTGATTTTACAACTGAAAGGAAAATGATGTTTGTTCAGGTGATATTCTTAGTTGGCTACTAAAATTACGCTGCGTAGATTTTGGAGATCCTGGTCGCAAGCTTGTTTTATCAATAAAACCATGAAGTACTCTTAGCGAAAGGATACATTTTTACCTGATGTTTCAACTTTAGCCATAATTTATTCTTAAATTTAGTAAGAAGTTTAATGTGTCGAAAATTCTCAATACAGGAATGAAAGTAAAAATAGCGAATTTATGGCCACATTTGATAGACGTAAATAATGCATAGCTTGTTTTTCATAAATGAAAAAAAATAAATAAAATACCGACAGGGTTCTCCGCGACGGATACTCCAACCTTTACCTCGCAAACCTTTCAATGCTCAGAACATATCTGCGTCAGCGCGTGTGAGCGCGCATGTGTGTGTGTGTGTGTTTGTGTGCGTGTGCGTGTCTCGCAATATTTAGTATTTGGCATTGTGCTATTTGTTCTCTCTGCGTAGGAAAATGAAGATATTTTGGATCAACAGGGGTTTCACTTATTTCAAGTAAACAATTATAGCGGCTCTGTTGGCCAGATTGCGCTGAAGTTAATGCCTTGCTTTTGGTTAATATAGCCTTGCAATAGAGGAAGTCCTCACACCTGCTGCTTCATCTACCGCCGGTGTTGCGGATGGTAACACAGCTACTGCTATTGGTATGTGTACTGCACGAATTAGCATTGCCCGCCGCAACATCCCTGTGTTATAGCAGTCCTCACCAGTTTCCCTCAAGATGTTATATTAGACCTCAGCTTTTTAACCACACACTCCGCTCTCATTGACTGTTCTTCTGGACTGCTTCATTTATACCTGCCGCTCTGCCGTGACGAACAAGCTCATCAACCTTAAACGATACGTCTTCGCTCCGCTGCATTTACTCGTCTGCCACCTGGAGCCACTGTATATGTGCTCATGTCGCCTTTTCCTTCCATTCCTGATGGTGACTACGTTGTTTCTCCCTTAACCGACGTGACTAGGCAGCGTGGCATAGCTCTCCTTCACAATATCCTGCACGTAGCGAATAACCACACTTATCTTCCAGTCCTTAACTTCAGCGTCCTGAACTTCAGTTTTTGTGTACAACATCTTGAGGGCATTTCTTTCGCCGAACTGACCCCGCTGTCCGACTTTAATGTATCTGCACTTTTACCTGACACTACTGTTGGAGTATCGACACGACCTGCACCGTCCTCGCCTACGGAGGCCCGTATATCAGGAATGGTATCTTCTGACTTGTGTGCTAATCGTTCTCAAGCACTTACGCGCATTCTGACTTTATACAGTGACATTTTTAATTTTGGTAACCGACCCTTGGGACAAATGTCCCTCATTACTAAACGCATCGATACTGGAGAAGCCAGCCCAATTCACAGAAGGCCTTACCGAGTCGCCATTTCTGAACGTCGCATCATACCAGATGAAGTGAACAAGATCGTATTCAGAAATGTGGCGTAACAAACACAAACACAAGAGAAGATACACAACACACGCGCACACTACCAACTGTAATAAGAATCTGAAAATACTTCTTCACCACTCCTCCTGTTCTATACTCAGCTACATCTCATCTTCCTCTTCTTTGCCAAGGGGATAGTGGCACTTTCTTCCTCGCAGACCATAAACAGACGATGCAGCACCAACTAGCCCCTCAAGCCGTTATTTTGAAGTGAACAACATGTTGGCAAGAAACATTATAGAGCCTTCGAGCCGCCCCTGGGCGTCACCTGTCGTGCTTGTAAAATGGACAATACCTGGAGATTCTGCATTGATTACTGACACCCCAACAAAGTTACAAAGAAGTACGTTTACCCACTTCCCAGGATAGATGATGCCCTCGACTGCTTGCACGGTGCCAATTATTTCTTTTCGATTGATCTTCGTTCCGTTTATTGGCAGATCGCAGTCGACGAACGGGACCGAGAGAAGACCACTTTTCTCATACCCGATGGCCGGTACCAATTCAAAGTGGTGCCTTTTTGGTGGTGTAATGCGCCTCTACATTCCAGCGTATGATGGACTCCCTTTTACGTGGTTTCAAATGAACGACGTGCTTATGTTATCTCAATGACATCATCGCCTTTTCTTCGACCTTCGAGAGCCATCTTCACCGCCTTGATGGCATTTCGGAGTCTCCCAAAGAGCTGGCCTTCAGCTGAATTCAAAGAGGTGTAGCTTCGGCCGACATGAACTCAAAGTGCTCGAACATTTGGTCGATGCCCTCGGCGTTAAAACTGACCCCGACAAACTTCGTGCTGTAAGCGCGTTTGCTACACCTCGCTGTACCGTGAAGTTTGTAGTTTTCTTGGCCTTTGCTCGTATGTTCGGCGGTCTGTCCCCTACTATGCGGACACGGCTCGTCCACTCACGCTTCTGAAGAACGACGTTGCATTTTGTTGGGGCCAAAACAATCGCAAGCCTTTTCTGCGCGCATCGCAGCCCTCACCAACCCGCCCGTCCTGGCACACTTAACCCCTCAGCACGAACGGAGGTACACACCGACACCAGCCGTCACGGTATTGATGCCATTCTCGCCCAACAGCAGGTGGTCCGCACTCGCGTGATTGCTCATGCCAGTCACCTCCTTTCAGCGGTTGAGCGGAATTATTCGATCAAATAACGTGAGTGTTAAGTCCTCGTGTGGGCCATTACAAAGTTTCGGCCTTACTATTTTGGCCGTCCGTTCTCCTCTATCACCGACCAGCATACCTTATGTAGGCTTTCTACGCCGACGGACGCTACTGGTCATCTCGGGCTTTAGGTGTTGCGTCTCCAGGAATACACTTTTTATGTCATTCCCAAGTCCGGCCGGCTACACACTGATACCGATTGCTGTCCCGAAATCCGGTAGGTCCGCCGCCTGAAAGCCAGTGTGACGATGACACCTGTGTGCTGTCCATCTCTGACCTTTTAAACATTCGTCATGACCAGCGCTTAGGTCCCAAGTTTTGTGGAATTATCAACCGCCTCAACGCTGGTCACCAGGGTGCTACCCTTCTTTGTTTGTGCGCCACAACGTCACTTTATATGGGCGGAATATGCGACCAGAAGGCGCTGAGTTTCTGCTCGTGGTCCCCGACCACCTGCGTGCCACCGTTCTTCAGCAACGCAGGCTTGAAGGAGAAACAGCAGACAGACCGTACAAAAATATTGAAGCCATCTTTAAAGTTTAAAGCTAAACAGCCAATAAGAAATGAAATTTGAAATAGCGATACACAGTCAACATGAGCATAGCACTGAAAATTAACGGAAAGTGCTTATCAGTTCAAGCACGTCTCAGAAGAAGCGGGGAGGCCTTGCAGATAGGCTGAATGTGGCTGGATGAACTGCGACGTGTTGCTGGCGTTGCGTCGAAGAAAGTAACGAAATTAAGCCAGGTTTTAGCAGAAGCCGAGAGTGCCACAAGAAGACTTTGGTGAAAGCTCGCCAGCAGCACCAGTAACTTGGCATCAGAAGATGGAGCGTAGCCAGGTGATCTAAGGGGGCCTCTCGGCAGCAAGGATGCACAGACCATAGGCAGCCCCGTCAACGTTTTAAACTCCCGTTCTCCGCCCCGCTGTCTCCCCTCGCACCTCGGCTTCCTGATAGGGCAGCTCTTCGTTCCTCGTAATCGTCACCTTTCGTCGTAGTCACCTTACAAGCATGCATCTGCACGTGCACCGCTCCGCTGTCGATGAAACACATTAAAAAATATACCAACAATTCTTTAAGTATCTCAAACTGAAAGACCAACAGTTCAAAATGTTCGAAATGTGGCCCTTTCCAAGTTGCCAAGTTCTTGATTTTGCTTTTAAGCCCAAATGTTAACTGAACTCTGCCAGGTTGGTTGGTTGGTTGGGGTCTTTGGGTTATTCTAGGGGGGGGGGGGGAATACGGGACACGGGTTATGCCGGCCTTAATTCGCGGCGGCACTCTTGGTGTC
>JAJIZL010125471.1:89868-135350 GCA_023969395.1 Amblyomma maculatum | reverse complement strand
GGGGGGGGGGGGTCATCATCGTGGAGTCGCTCTCATCGTCGTCCTCGTCATCGGCTCCGTCGCCAGCGCTGTGGCCAGCAGGTCAGCAGGCCCGGTGGTAGGCTACAGTTGTGCAGCCAGGCCGGACTCCTCCAGGAAGGCCAGCAGGAGCCGGTGGGCTGCCGCGCTCCTGGCCGGGAAGAGCAGGTGGTCCTCGGTGGCAGCAGGAAGTCCGAGGGCCCGGTAGCCTGCCCCCATCTTGCGACGGTGGTGGGCGTGTGCCGGGCACACACAGAGGAGGTGCCCCAGCGTTCCTGCATCACCGCAGGAGGGGCATGCTGGGGAGGGGGCCCGGCCACGGACATACAGCTCCGTGGGCGTCCAGGAACCTCCGGTGCGGAGGCGTAGGAGGAGATGCCAGGTCTACGTGTTCTATTTGTAAATGGCTATTGCTTTGCTCGAAACATCCGCTCCCCCATGTAATGCTCAGCCGCGGGCCTTTAGGGTATATAAAAAATAAATAAAATATATATGACATGCTGAACTGGTCTACCGCAAGCAGATTGTCGTCAGCGCCGTAATTTAGTGTTGGACCGGTCAATCTGCTGTCACAGCCGACCTTGAAATTCTAATCTTCCTTGTGGCTCTAACTTAAGATGTTCTGTCTTTACATTTTGCTTTCAATCGGCAGCATGTATTGCCTTGGGCTAAAGAAGTCGCTTCACAGTTCGTAATAGTCAGCGCATGCTTTTGTTTATTCTCTTTATCTTCATTTTTTTTGAACTGCTCTCATTTTTTCATCCGGATAGGTTTCGCGGGTTAATATCGAGACAATTATTCGTCGTGGAGGTTTCTTCCTGAGATTGCGCTGCCTTATATCTGGACAAGTAAAGGCGCAGTTCCTTTTCTACAGCGAATATCGCGATGTCGCCAGGTAATCATCGGCTCTTGTTTTCGTCTCCGGTGTTGGCGCAACATTTTGTACGAAGAGTTGAAGTTTCTGCATGAATTTATCCCTAAAATTGAAGCGGCTCAGATAGAAACACCACAAAGTATTGAAAAAAGTATATTCTCGTAGAAGTGTTTGTCAAAAAAAAAATTCCTGATTGCCTCCTCAAACTTTTTAATATCTCTCGTTACATTCACTTCGCAGCACGTTACTAATTAGGGGAATCAGGATAAACGTAACAAGGCATATGTAATAATTCCCGCTTTTATGCATAGGTAAATAAGGCACTTCTCAAAAGCGAATTGCAAGGCGCGATATGCCAAATGAAGTCCGTCGTCATCGCTAGTTTCTATAAAGGAAAAATGCGCGAGCCAAGGACGCACCCTAATCATTAAACGTTTGTCACCACCACCAGAAAACAAAACGCGTAGAAACACTTTTGTGTGGCTTCTTGTCAGAGTAAAGTCATATTTGGCTAGCCCAGCAATTTAAGTTAGCCCTGAAGCAGATTTCGACTCTCTCGAACCAGTACACCGCTACGCTGCAAAGCGATCAGCGTTATTCGAGAAAGAATACCTAAAGGCTGCAAAAGCACAAATGTTAAAAACCGAACTAAGTTGGATATAGGTTAAGAAAAAAGCAGCAAACGGCCTGCAAACGACTTCCTTCCAGCCAATGGCATCGCTCCAAATGTGTGACGTCGCAGTACACACGGGAAAAGAAAAGAAACAAACCAAAGAACGTTCCGCGCCCGCGGTCTTTTGGACTTTTACCCAAATTGCCACTTGTGGTTGTCGCCAACATCCGTCCGTCGGTGTCGCCAGATAGATGCGCAGGTAGTCCAACGTTAGTGCTGTGTACTAATATTCCAAGGTGGGACTCGGCGAAAAGCGATATATGTGAGTTGTTTAGAGGTATTTGTATACTGGGAGATGATCGCTGTAGCGTTTGTCACCACTCAACATGCCACCGGGAGACCGTCGCTGTTTACTGTGATATTTGCGTCGTTTATCGATGGTAATTGCCCCCCGAGGATGTGCCTTTCTTGTGCGGGAACAACTAAGTGTGAGCGTGCGGGTAGATAGGGTTTCGGTTTCATCATTCCGATGTCAGTGAAAATACGTTGCTGCCCATTTTCTTATCGCATCAGCAAGCGCTCCAGAGGATGGTAACTGCTGGTTCTTAATTATCGGTGAAAGCACCCGTAAGTATTTGGTATTCGGTAGGTGAGTAGCGCACGACAGTAAAACCATAAACAGGGTTGAGATGAAAGGAGAGAAATGTAAAAAGCGTTAAGCACTGCATGCCAATTTAGAGCATATACCGACCTATTTGTCTGAAAGCTGCTCTGGGCCCATTGTGATCCAGCTACTCATTTTTATTTGCTTTGTTTCTGTATTATGTACGTAAATAAAGTGCGCCAATAATTAAACAATACCTTTGCACTTTTTTGGTTGTGAATGCACGCATACTGCGCAGTTTCGAGGCGGTTTTTCTCTTTTGTGCGGCTCGGCTATGTAAGGTAACACTTTTATATATTGTGTTAACCTAATTGGTAGGTTTCTTTCCTCACTTCCTGTGATAGGCAGCGGCTGATTTGGTACTTCTGAAAAGGACTACTTTAGGAATGAAGCGGACATTGGATTTTTTATGTATAGTTGTAATCGAATAAAAGATTTTCAGACGATATTCAAGTGCTCTACATTCACATTCATAATTTCAGTTGTGCATCACTAGTGTGCTTGAGTGGCACTATGTGTTACTCTAAACGTCTGCAGCACATTGTCATACACATTAAGCGCCACAACAAAGTGTCTAGCAGTGCCTAGAAAATGTCCTTTAGCACTGCCATAAGAGGCGCTACCTGCCTTGTGTTTCTGTCGTCTAAGTAGCTCTCATGATTGCAAATAAGATGTTTTGCTAGCATGGCCGCCTGCATGAACATAAGCTATGAAACTGATTATAGCATTAGAGACATACAAGTGCACCCTTCAGCATTTTTCCCATTCTCGCTGCTGTATAAGAATGAGGTTCTTTGTCAGTTCTCTCTTATATCAAGCTAATTTGCACGTGTTACTGAAACCTGGTATTATATTCCGAAAATATAGCGCTCGTTAAAGGTTGTCTATGCTGTGCTGAACATTCTTGCACACTGTTGTATTCTGGTTTGGTTTCGCATGGTTTAACATACCAAAGCAGAGCAGCGGAGTTTAAAATCAAATGCTATGTGGAGCACCGTAGTGAAGAAATAGTAGTTTTATTAAGCGGATGGGTGCAGATTACGTCTGTGTATGCCAGGCATGGCAAACAATAATCATGAATAATTAGCACTTCGAGGTATTTGTGCTAATGTAGGTATGCGTTTATTAAGGTTGCTCAGAGAGACTAAGCCGCTATGACGGCCCTTGTGGCATACAGTCAGGTTTAATCAGCACCAAAATAGTGGGCCACTTCCTTTTCAGGCACGGCATAGCGCCGGTACATGCTAGTGGCGGACATGGTAATGCTTTGCACGCTGCACTACATGCAGTTTTCATTATGTGGCGCAAATATTCATCAACATACTGTTAATGTGAATAACAACTTCCCTATGTGCTCACTGGCTGCATATTTTCGACTAGAGAGCCTGAGCAACTTTCGAATGGCATGGCGTTGCTGAATCGTTTTAACAGTTATGGAGCTTGAAATACCAACGGAATACACAGGTCAAGGCCACCACATGTTTCATTGACCAGAGGCTAGTCCACCGAGTAGAAGGTGACTTGCTTTAAAAAAAAAAGAATAGGTGGGTCAGAGGCACCTTGTACATGGCAAAGATGTTTGAGCAAATTAAGTTATCCATATTAATTTCCGTAGTGCTGCCCTGGACTCTTTGTCGTCGCTCAAGGGCAAGGAAAAGCTGCAAAGTTGGCGCATCCCAACTCCTGTATTAGAAGCCAGCTAGCCCTGCAAATGACAGATTGACTTCCACATCACACATACCATCAGGACTGGAAATCTGATTAGATATGAAACACAGAAGCAAATATTCTTGTCCTCTCTAATCTGTCACATGCCGCATTTGGCTTGAAACATTGAAGCTTTTGGTTTTTAAACACCAAAGTGCCAAAAAATAATTTTGGGTTAGCCAGCTGCACAGACATACACCTTTCATTGAAACTATAACATGAGTAAATTTAGCATTAGCCCAGAATTCATGCCATTGCCAAAAGCAATGTGTCACAGATGGACGGGTGTAGCAGCCTTTACGCTGCTTAACAAGTTCACATTGTAAAACCAACTCGCCCATCAGTTCGTGCTTTCACGTACAGCGTATTTCCAGAAAACGCCTAATTTTGAATTACACTTTTGTTACCTATATAGCGCCACACAATCAATGTGACGCTTTTTGAAGTGAGCTTTACCCCGTTTGGAAATGACATTAAGTTTGCCCATTTTACCCCGTAATGAAAGCAAATGAATGAAGCACTGAAGCAGCTTTTCCCATGGTCACTGCTACATCAGAAGGCAATCTTGGTTGAGCGAGCTACACGGTATGCTCTGCTTAGTTAATCACAGCAAATAAGATCCGAAACAAAACACTCAAACCGCGTTCCTCATACCCACTGCTATATCTGAATAGCAGTGACTACCAAAAAAGGCAACGATACACAAACACACCACTGAGTTAATTACAGTAAATGAAAAAAAGAACCCACTGAAGCAGCTTTTGCCGTGGTCACTGCTACATCAGGAGGCGATCTTGGCTGAGCGAGCTACGCGGTATGCGCTGTTGGGTTAATCACAGCAAACAAGACCTGGGCCCGTATTCCGAGTTCGCGTCGTTATCGAAGTGTCGCTACTCCCGTTACCTCGAGGCATCTAATTGGTCGAAAGGCCGGAACCGGGTGTTGCCAATACGGAATCGGAAGAGGTGGCTACATCATATGCAGGGGTTACCACCAATCAGATGACTCGAGGTCGGGAGGATAGCGACGCTTTCGATAACGACACAAACTCGGAATACGGGCCCAGGAATGAAACACTAGAACCGCTGTCCTCATACCCTCTGCTATATCTGAATGGCAGTAGCACCAAGGTAGACATATGACACACACCACTCAGTTAATCACAGGAGATAAAAAACAAACACTGATGCAGCTTCTGCCGTGGTCACTGCTACATCAGAAAGCGATCTTGGCTGAGTGAGCTACACGGTACGCACTGTTGAGTTAATCACAGCAAGTTAGAGCAATATTTTTTAACAGTAGCAAAGTCAGCAGTGGAACAATGGAGCTTCAATACTTGTAGGTAGGACACTGGTGAATAGGTGCTAGCTCTACAAGTCTTCAAGTGGCTCTACTTCAGACACATCACTTTCGGAGTCCATGCCATCCTCATCGAGGTGGATGACATTCGGCTGGACATGTGCACTGCCACTTCTGTTTTCCGTAAATTTTTTTACAATAACGATGACATACCTGACAGCATTTGCCCTTTGTTCTGCAGCCACCTTGGAAGCTTGTTCTCTAAGGAGAAACTTTGCCAGCCTAAATGTTGCATTCCTGGCTGCCACACCGCGCTATATCTGAGCCCATACGAGCTTGCTTAGGTTGAACTCACAGGGGTAGTGTAGAAGCAGCCGGACAACGTACCATACCCTTTCGGCTGCGCTGTCAAAACGATACTTCGTGCATTGGTGCTTTACAGATGCCACAAGGATCAGGAGCTCCCTGTTCAGCATTTTATGTTGCCAAGTAATCTCTTTCGATGTCAGCCAATCCTGCACTACGTCCTTGCGATAAGCAGTCGTAGGCACTGCTTCTTCTAACCGCGAGTGACACGAGACATTGTCCATTATAATAGCTCTACCTTGTGGCAATTTCTCCAAAACAGCAAGAAACCACCTCTCGAAGCGCGTTCCGTGCATCTCCTTGCGGTAGTTTCCGGTCTTTTTACAGCTAATGACATCCAAGCAACCGCCGACGAAGCCATCCTCATTGAAGATAAGCGTCGCGATCAGGCGCTGCCCCTTTCCTGACGGCTGCTTCAGACCCGTCGTCAGATCACGCATGAATGCATCGCGGTGGGTACCAACAGTCTTGTCTATCCGCACAGTCGAGAGGATGTGTCCTGAATTCTCTCACGTTTCGTCCAGGAAAAATATTCTCCGGCCTTCTTCCCCGTACATCGCGATGTCATGCAGGTATCTTTGCTACCAATAGTTGATGCAATACCGCTCAATCAGCCGCGAGTCCCGGCACCTCATCTCACTCCTACAATCCTATATCATGAAGCAGTCGACGCACAGTCCATGGATCTAGGGGAGTAACGTCACCGCTAGCGTTGAAATCTGCGGCAATCTTCTTCATATCTGGGATTACATTACGGCCAAAAAACCGATGTACACAAGACCCCAATGCGCCCTTAGTGAAGTCGTCATACACCTCCGTGCATCATCTCTTGCGAACGCTTGTTGGGCTCTTCTGGGAGCGCATTGTAACTTTTCCATCCTTTTCCTTCATCTCTTTTTTGACATCCATCAGAAACGCCACGCTGTCTCTAAGAAGGTCACTCACTACCACGCACGTTTCTTCCACGTTACGTTCCGGGTGCTGATACTTCAAGTGAACATACGCATTTCGGATCATCTCCCGTCCGCAATTGCAGATGATATGGCCGCTCATATTCTTTTTTTATCACTTGCAAGGCGTGCACTTTAACTCTACACAATCCTTACTTGAGAAGGATGAAACGTATTCCGATGTCACCTCGCACGGCTCCACGGCGGAAAAGAGAGTCGGTGAAGCGCAGAACAACAAAGCTCTTTCGGGAAAACTCGACTGTGCTGAAATTCACCTTCAGAAGTCGAGGTCTTACCAACTGCAAAATCTGAAGACCAAACGATTATTGATCGAAATTAGTAACGCATTACTTTTACTGAAACTCACGAAGTATTTAGGCACTATTTGCCAGCAGCGAGTCACTCGAAGAAACCAAACAAGCAGGTTTCATTTTTGAGTGACGTTTTGGTTAGCCGATGAACCCAAGGATCTTTCACTAGAAAGCTTCGTTTTCGTGACATATGTTCTTGATTGGGCCTTGGATTAGAGGCTGAAGATGTTTTGAGTCAGCGCTTCTCCTGTAGCTTCCTTTTATCTTGTCTTGTGTCTTCCTGTTTGCGCTGTTTTTATTAACAATTAATGTTTACATCTCTATGTCGCATTTTATGGCTGTCTCAGGTGGCGAACATCAAACGTCTAACTATAATGCCCCGCCGGGGTGGCGCAGTGGTTACGCCCCTCAACTATTGTTCCCAAGTGTGCGGGATCGAATTCCGGCATCAGCAGCCGCTTTTTCGATGGAGGCGAAAAGCCAGGCGCTCGCGTGCTGTGCGTTGTCAGGGCATGTTAAATAACTCCAATTAGTCAAAATTTCTGGAGTCCTCCACTAAGCGTCTGTCATAGCCCGAGTCGCTTTGGGACGTTAAGCCTCCCAAACCAAACCAAACCAATGTATTTCATAATGTCGCCCTAACTCAATTTGCATATCTCGCAGAATGGCATCGCACTCGCTGTCCTGACCTGAAGCGTATCAGCCCTTCAGCTGTTTCTAAGTACTTTTACTAGCTTAGGTGTCCCTATGACCGACTGTGCAGTTTCCGTTATACTTCAGGATGTAGTTTAGCGGGGACCCTAGTTTAGCTGAAGGCTCTGTTGGGTAAACTTTACCGGTAACAATAACTGAAATAGCGAATGATTTTATTTTTCTGAAGTTTCTTGCGCTATGGTTCGCCGGCAGACTTGCATCTGGCGGCTTCGTGTCAGAGCAGTTTAGGTTAGCCCTGTGGCAGATATGTTCTCGCTCGCGTGAGTACGCCACCGTGCTCCTTACCGATCAGCGTTAGTCCAGAAAGAAAATTGTTAAATGCGTATTAAGCACAATGATGAATCTGAACTACAGTTTCTTCGGATATGCCATCTCGCATCTCCGAGCATCTCCTATAACAACAGGGTTTTAGCAGGAATCGAAGTGGGCTCAAGCTCACGGGTTCGCTCATACTCTATCGCTTGGATTATGATTTACATTGGAGAAAGACATCTGGCTAGACGCATTTGCTACTTTTTGAAATGCCTCAGAAAGCTTGCAAGATACGCAGCCCTATACGAACTTTTGCTAGCAACATGCTGCAGTTAATGCATGTCATACTCTCAGATATGCAGTCATGTCGAAGCTGGAGCAATCACAAGTTAAAAGGGCGATCAAAGCCAAATTTATTTTCCTCTGGACAATTGCAATAATTGTCCTTTTGAGAATGCGGATACATATGGTAGCTTTACTGATCGGATGCCCTTTGTACTGAATAATTGAACCGATGGGTTCTTGCGCATTTAGGACACCCAGTCAGGTAATTATCTGCTTCCAGAGCCTCTGACCGGATTCCCTGCGGGATTGGCGCCGCCTGTCGAGGTCTCTCCGCTGGTGGGAGATCCGTTTCCAGGGCTTCCATTCGAATTACGACCGGTATTAATAGCGCCGCCTGTCGAGGTCTCGCCACTGTTGGGTGATCCCCCTCCAGGGCCTCCAGGGCGTCCGTTTGAGGTACCCCAGGGATTATTACCGCCGCCTGTCGAGGTCTCGCCACTGTTGGGTGATCCGCTTCCAGGGCTTCCAGGGCTTACGTTTGAGGTACCCCAGGGATTATTACCGCCGCCTGTCGAGGTCTCGCCACTGTTGGGTGATCCGCTTCCAGGGTTTCCGTTCGAATTACCACCGGAATTATTACCGTTGCCCAGTGAAGACGACCCACCATTCGAAGGTCTGTTTCCGGAACTGCTGCTCCAATTGCCGTTCGACTCCGTCTTGTTGCCCATGCCACCATTGGACATTGTAGTATTTCCGTTTGAAGAGGGGGTCTTTTTCTCTTTGCCGGTTGACTTGGTTGCATTTCCTGCTCCTTCTCCCTTTCCGGCGCTGCAACCCATTGATCCACCTCGAGGCTGGAAAAAATCAAAATTGAATATGCAGACCAGATGGACACACGCACAAACACAGGCACGCACACACACACGCGCGCGCACGCACAGACGTTGTTTCTTATTTCGAAGTTTCAGCGTTCTAATCTTGCATCCTTTTTTTTTTCGGGAGGTACAAGGATATCTATATGTGTATGTCAAATACATCACTATTTTACTTAGAGCTGTGCGTATATCAACTGCATAAACTGTACAGGTTTTCAACAATTTTGAGAATGTCTTTTGTCGCATCCATTCAAGAAAACACAAGGGCACCATCAAGGTCAGCTTGAATAGTACTACGTGATAGTTCTATCAGATATATTTATCGCTGTCTTTTCGCGAATAGCCGTCATTGTCTTCGTTACTAAGGTTCATTTTAGCCAGCATCGCAGATTTATCACTCTCGTGCTTCCATCAAATCAGCACGCATACCCGAGAGGCAGTAGGAGGCCTACCTGGCTGCAGAAACTGAGGGGGTGGATTCCCAGGCTAAAACGCTAAAATATTTGTGCACCATAAACTCAATTAGCTTTATATTTCAGTTGACTCAAACAGGCACCAAACGTTAAATTACTAATTCAACTGCTCAGTTCCATTTCACTCCTCTTCATGACGTTACGCGTGGCAGCGGTTCTCGGCATACAGACGCGACATGAGCGACGGTGGGCTTCCTGCTTTTGGGTTTTTGTAACGCTTCATAGCATTGAGGCAAACGTTTTTACATCTTGATCTTGTACGCGTTCTCCTATGCGTACCGACTTAGAACAATATTTTGTTGAGATGGCTTTAAGCAAAAATGGGCACATTATGTTAAAGGCCCACTGTCCACACTCCAGTCGAAAATATTTTCTTCCCCGGTGACTGTGAGACTTCGTGTCTAGAACGCAAGGCCGCAAAATTTTTTTGAAAAGAGTAACTAATAACGCAGTTACAGCCACCGCAATCAACCGATTCTGTCATGCTTCTCTCCTTCCGTTCCCTCGCAAAGGTTTTTCACTCTCATGCCCGAGGTCGTCTAGCCTCCGCAAGACAAATTCCTCTTCCTCCTCGGCGTTTGGCGGGAGGTGGGGCGTGGCACTCCGCGAGCGCGAAAAAAAAAAAAGAACGGCCGTGGGAGCGCGCGCCGCTGGATTCAGTGTGGCCGTGGCGAGGGAAAAGCGCGCAGCGAGCGGTAGACACCCATCCTTCTCCCGTCAGTCAGCGAGACGGACCAATGGACTTCGTTCGCGGTACGTACGTCATTACTGGGGCCCGTCGGGCCGGCGCAGGAAACGGGGAAGCTGGCTTCCCAAAGGAGATCATGAGAGAGCTTTGAATTGTATTTTCGATGCTTTGCGGCGCGCGTGTCACTGTAGCATTTTGCATAGACTACCTCCGGTACCTGATCGAAACACTGGGCTCCTTTGCTTAAAAGGGCCTTCCCTGGACAGTGGGCCTTTAAGTGCGCCTCTCACGTTGACAGCTCGGTTGCACTTATGGCCCGAGCACTAATGGCCCATAAGTGCTCGGTTGCACTTAAGGCCCATAATGCTTAAAGTACCTTTTTGGCTTCGTAAAGCCTTAAGTTTAAGTCTCGTCATAAACTGTGTGATCAGCAGTGGTTTGTTCATGATGGTTTTCTGGTCTAGAATGTTAGCGCTACTGCAGAATTTGGAACACTGAAAACATTTCCTTCCTCACGTAGTTGCCGGCTGCATCTCTATGCCACCTTTTCACCCGTCCTCGGTAGCGAATACCTCGAGGGCGCATTTCTTTATATCGTTCTGCAGCACCAGGGCATTTGTCCTACTTCATTTTAGTATCTTTTAGAATAGCAGCACACTCGCTATCCTGACCGGCAGCTTCTCCGAAGGAATTTCAAAAGCTGATGTGCTCTGTTGACCAATTGTGCAGTTCAAGCTTTTGATTCAGTCTCTTTTTTAGTAGGGAGCTAGAGTTAAGCGGAAAGCTCTGTTCGGTGGGTTTTCCTTCTAAAAATAAGCGAAAAAACGAATTATTTGTCTCTTCTGGTAGTCCTTTGCGTTATGGTTCCCTAGCAAAACCTGGCTCTGACACCTCTGGCTAGGACAATATTAACATGGTGTGTCATAGTCAACTCGTTTGCTCACAAATGTACCCTCATATTGGTCTTTATTTCTAACATACGTTTTTATTCTATACTGCTCACTTAGAAAAATGGCAATTTAAAAATCATGGTGTGAGGTTTAAGTGGCATGGCCAAAGTAAATTTTGCTGGGTTCCTTAGAAACCTTGCTTTTTATTGTAGTATTTATGTGCAGGCGGGAATAGCCTTCCACTGCTCGACTTAGAATTGCTCTTCCGATGTCACCTTTATGACAGATGGTGGCTCCACCCTTCCCGTAGAAATTCGCGTCCAGTAAAAACTCTGAGAGTATTTTAGACGGTGCCCTACAATTTGAATTGGGAGTATTGTCGAGGAATACTCTCCTCTGATACAATATTTTATCATTCCATTAGATGAAAAGATAAATAATATTCTTCCTGATAATATAACATAATTATTGTTTGTATTACAGCTCATCCGGACTGTTCCTTGATACCTTGGCAATCATCTAGCATATGATGTGTTTCTATGTATACAAAGTAAAACAAAGATAAAATTGCAAACTGGAGATTTATTATATTTGATGCTCGATAAAACGTTTTAATCATCCTTCAACGCTGCCATTTCTAGATTATGACTTTAGAATTTTTTTGTTGTTGCAATGAACGTAGATCCTAACCTGCGTGCAGTAGAACAGTTATTTCACGTTATCTTCATACATTGTGTTGATGACACTGGCAAGGAAATATGAAATTGCGTGCTATGGACTAATTACACAGTAGTATGAAATCAAATACAAGTCAAATAAAAGTAATGTCCGATTAAACAATCTGTTTGCTAACACATCCTCAGACTAAACCCTGGAAAGGTATCTAGATGGGTGATGCTTACTGGCTTGTTTTCACCACTACTGTTGTCACCCTCTCCGCTATTGTATCCTTTGCTGCCGTTTTCTTCCTCGCTGCTGCTTTTTTCGCCGCTTCCTCGCTGACCATAGCCGCCGCGGTAGTCCCGTTCGTCAGAGTAATCCCAGCCCCTAGGGTACCCCCAGCCATAGCGAGGTCCCAAGCCGCCACGGTATTTGAAGCTGAAAGGGGGTCCCCTTCCATAGCGACGTCCGCAGCCACCGTAGGTCTGCGCGGCAGCAACTGTAAATAATTCAAAGCACGCACAGACTCTCAGAAAAACCAACCACGCAAAAATGGTGACTTTCGGTAAGTTTACTAACGCGAAAAAAGCGACTAAAAACAGGCCATTAGCTCTACCCTGTGCTGTCTGAATTATCTTGCTTCTTGCTTACCGGTAAAAAAGGCATGCACGAATTGTCAACTACTTCACTGCTTGCGACTGTGGCCTGTTCTTATTGCAGACGACAAGAAATCCTGATATTAGAGCTAGTATGCGATATGCATTTCTCTTTATTTGCTCATCTGTGTGACCTCACCACACCTCGGAAACTAACGAAATAATTGGCATAGAAGCTAGTCATTGCAAGATGTAATCGCACACAAATCCATAGTACGTGTCAGATCAAAGCGACGGAGAATTCCGATATCAATGCCTGTAAGCTAACATTGATTACTCCTCGTGATGACTAGGAAACTGAGCTCCTAGTGTAGAGCAAATATATATTTATCTTTGTAACATCCATTTGTAATTGTCGAGGAATCACGTGCAGACAACATGTTAACTCCGAATACCCCAACAGTGGATAAAATATTAGCCCTTATGGAGCAGGTGACCTCCCTCATCGTAGAAGCTCTTCGGCCTCGCAATGGATAATGCACTGTCTCTGGTGGTGCAGTGGAATTGTCGAGGCTTTGCGAATAAGGCCTCTGAAGTGAACATCCGTCTTCGCGACAAAAAGCTAAAGGCGTGGGCCTTCTTACTTCAAGAGCATAACTCACTTCCTCGCCTTTCAGGATTCTGCGCTTACCATTCACCTTCCATTCCTGATCGCCGTTGTATCACCTCTTCTCTCAGCCCAAGTAAATCTGCAATTTATATTCACACTTCAGTTCCCCACACACCGATCGACCTTTCACGGTGGTGTAACACACGCCAAGAGATGGTAGCACTCCTAGTTAAGCCTGTACGCACGCCACTTATACTAGTTTCCTTTTATGGCCGTCATGGTTCCGCATCTCCTAATCTTGGATGGGTTCGTTTTCTGCGTTCTACCTACTCGGCTATCTCTATTCTAGTCGGTGGAGACTTCAACGGCGCACATACCTCGTGGGGTTACCCATCGGATTCTCCAAAGGGTGCACACATCCAGGGAAGCTTTTCAGATAATTCTTTTCATCTCTTAAACCACCCGCATACATCTACCCGTCCACGAGGTGGGCCTTATTCACCTGATTTGACTTGGTGGTTAGGCCCTGGTAGCTCTCGTTGGGCTGTTGAACCAGATACCTGGGATAGTGATCACAGTCCTATCTTTATCTCTCTCACTCCTTCGCGGATACGTAAAATACGCCGTAGCGTACGAATAACATCATGGGACTCTGTACGCGCAGACAATCGCTTATCTGATTTCACCCCATCATCAGCATTGTCTACTCTCTCTGCTGTTCTTGCGTCCCACACGTATACCACCACTGTAAATGAAGACGAGCCAAACCCGGACATCCACCTCCTGAATCTTCGCGCTCTGCGTCGCCAGGCAGATCATTATGCTGCTCGTAACCCCGATGACCCATCGGCTATCCCCGCTGTTCACCGGGCTACCGCGCGTGCGAGGCGTTATGAAAAGCGTCTAGGAGGGCAACGTTGGGCTTCATGGTGTGAGCACCTGTCCTCCAAGCAGAGTAATCGACCACTTTGGTGAGTGTTTCACGCCATGGAGCGCTCTTCTCAAGTTTCTCATTACACAGAGAGCATTCGCCTTGCGATGAATGTAGATGAGGACACATTTGCAAAACAGGCGGCCAGACAGTTTTTTCCCCACTATGATTCCACCTCAACTTCTCCACCTTGCTTACCGGTTACCGAACAACCCGATGTGATTACTTCTGACCTAACCATGGCAGAACTGTTGGCCTCCATTGAACGCCTCAAATCTAACTCTGCTCCCGGGCACGACTGCATACCTAACTCCTTATTCCGCAACTTGGAAGGGACTGCTTTGCAGGCCCTGCTTGATGCATTCAATGACGTGTGGCATTCTGGTGTCATGCTGGACCAGTGGAAGCATTCTATTGTTGTTCCAATACCGAAGTCAGGTCATCCTCCAGTATCTCTCTCGGCCCTTCGTCTAATTTCCCTGACGCCAACAATCTGCAAGCTTTACGAAAACATTCTCGCCACTCGCTTATCGTGGTGGTTGGAATCCCATGATTGTTATCCAGAACACCAAATTGGCTTCCGCCCGCAAATAGGAACGGAGGACGGTCTTGCTACTTTGGCTGCTGACGTGCTTCACCACTCTCCGCACAGTCATCTTGTTAGAACTGTGATCGCTACAGATATAACAAAGGCATATAATAACATCCTTCACTCAGCCATTCTTGCCTCCCTACAAACTCTTGTCTTGGTCTTCTTCACAGGATTCTCCTCGCAATTCACGCCTTTCTAACAAATAAAACATTCAGTGTGCGTGTCCATGGAAAGCCCTTTGGTCACTTTCCCTCAAACAGAGGAGTGCCCCAGGGCTCCGTTCTCGCCCCTACATTATTTAATGTGGCCTTCATTCAACTTGTTCGAGCCCTAGAGGCCATCCCTTCTATACGCGTGCTTGCGTATGCCGATGATATAACCTTATGGTGCTGTCACCCAGATAAGTCTGTCCGTCAGGCGGCCCCCCAGCATGCGCTGGATGTATTGACATTTCGCCTCCCTCCTTTGGGCCTAACTCTTTCGCATACAAAATCCTGTTTCATTCGCATTGGAAATAAAGCTGGCTTACGGAGAGCTCCCACTATAAAATTTATGATAGATAATACCCCAATTCCTCAGGTACAAACCGTTCGCATTCTTGGTCTTCTTCATTCCTCTGGGATTGGCACCCCGTGGCTGACAGCCATCCGTAAGACCGCTCACGCTACTCTAGGTCTCATTCGTCGCATAGGTATGCACTCTGGCGGCGCGCGTGCTCACACGGCCCGCCAGCTTGTTCGCTCTGTCCTCCAGCCGCGTATAATCTACCAGGCACAGTTTCAACGTCTCACCCGCAGACAGTGGGACTCCCTTCAGACCATCAATCGTGAGGCTATGCGTGCAGTAACATATCTCCCCGCCTAGCACCCATACCAGTACTTCAGGAGTATGCCCAGCTAAATACGTTCACTGAACTCGTTGATCAGCGGATGGCAAACAGAGCTCGCAAACAGTCTTTACAACTACATCATTTAAAGACACTGCCGCCATAGTTGTACTGCCAGCTCACGGACAATCGCCCCACTGCTTCCCCGTCGGTATCATCCGCACATCT
The DNA here is from genome assembly GCA_023969395.1 of Amblyomma maculatum. Taxonomy (NCBI): domain Eukaryota; kingdom Metazoa; phylum Arthropoda; class Arachnida; order Ixodida; family Ixodidae; genus Amblyomma; species Amblyomma maculatum. The sequence goes on along the minus strand of JAJIZL010125471.1, from coordinate 119,928 downwards.
GCCTGAAGGGTGCATATTATATACCGATGCATCACATACTGCAGAGCAAGGAGTTACTTCTGTGTATAGTCCCTCTCATCCGCATCTCAACACTTACGTGACATATACCGCGGATACGTGCACCCCTCTGGCAGTGGAACTCCAAGCAATTTACAATGCCATACATTCCCTTCCACCAGTTCCTACATTCAATGCAGTTCATCTTTACACAGACTCTCTCACTGCCCTTAAACAGATTAAGACCGTTCGACGCACATTCCAAATAACACAGTCCATACATTTGCTCTGCTCTAAGTACCCATGTGCTGTGCGCATACACTGGATTCACGGCCATGCTCGCGACCCACATAATATTCAAGCGTATGCTATGACGCATTCAAACACATCAGGCGATCCACCACCTTCCCCTCTTCCCCCAGATCCGTTCCTGTCCCACGTTTCCGATTCGCCAGTTCTGCGCCAGCGAACACGCGCTCTCATTCCTCCGTGTTCGCACCCTCTCCGCTGTAGTCTTACTCGGCAGAAGGAGGTGACAGTGCTCCGGATCCGGGCAGGGGCGGCTCTTACCCCATCTGTTCGACATCGATGGCGGGAAAAAGATTTACCAGTGACTGACAGGTGCCCTCACTCTGACGCTCCACCTGACGTCTGCGATGTACATCACTTGTTGTGGACGTGTCCATCAATGACTCACATTAGGCAACGGATAATCATGAAGGTGGGCCTGCGGTGGAATCGCGATAGTGATTATGAGAAATGGACAATGGACAATCGCTATACTGCCAACCTTCTCGAATACATAAGCGCAACTGGACTTCACTCCTTTTAAATTTCTATCTCCTGCATCCCATTCCCCTTTTCTCAACTTATGCCTTGTGGCAAACTCTTCGAAGAAAAAAAATTGTCGAGGAACTAAGTAGTGCTCGCCGCGGTCATTTCGAATCGTTTTTATTCAGAAATCAGTGTTGCCTAATGAAAGGCGGGCACATTTTGATGCCAGATGACGTGAAAACATTTCCCGTGTGCCGACGTATTTCAGAACCACAAGGTTTGTTATTTAGTTTGCCTTATCTGCTATAACGAGGGGCGCCATGTGAGTTGTTCTTTTGGTAAAACGTATTCGGTTCCTATTTCGCACTCATGATGTTTTACAACATGTCTCAACGTAGTGTTGTGCGTTTTCTATTGCATATTGGCTGGTTAAGGGGTAAAAATAAAAATGGACACTGATGAACTCCACGTTTCACCCATGGGGCTGAAACGTGGAGGCTAACCAAGAGGGTTCTACTTAAGTTGAGGACAACGCAGGGGGCTATGGAACGAAAAACGGTAGGGGTAACATTATGAGATAGGAAGCGCGCAGATTGGGTCAGAGAAATAACTCAAGTCACTGACATTGTAGTGGAAATCAAGAAGAAGAAATGGGCATGGGCAGGACATGTAGTGCGAAGAGAGGATAACCAATGGCCGCTTAGGGTAACAAACCGGATTCCAAGGGAAGGAAACCGTAGCAGGGGGTGGCAGAAAGTTAGGTGGGCGGATGACTTCAAGACGTTCGGAGGTGTCAAGTGGATGCAGCTAGCACAGAACCGGGTTAATTGGAGAAATATGGGAGAGGCCTTCGCCCTGCAGTGGGTATAGTCAAGTTGATGATGATGATGATGATGATACTGTTTCATATACTTAAGCATGCATAAAAATAAAAAGTCACAAAGTAGGGCCCTGCGAACAGAAATTATAAATACTTGCCTACGATGACGGATATGAGGATAACAAGAGTCTTCATGGCGGTAGTTGAAGTAAGCAAGGCGTGGTTGTGTCGTTTGAACTGAAAGTTCGGCTATATATAGTGCGAACATTTTTTTTGCACATGCTTCTATTTGGAGCTGCGTCATCGTCACGCGGTTAGTTGTGCGTGCATGTGCAAGATACTTTGAATGTACACAGGCACCTCCTGTGAAAACAACAGAAGAACCCTTGAATTCCTGAAGCTGGAATGCTTAGTGGCGTTTCACATCCACCAAGGAAACAACATACCTACAGTGACACCAAAACATTCGCGCGGCACACAACTAACCAGAACCTTTTGTTACGAGCTATAACAATGTTAAAAAGAGCTTTTTGATATAAGTAAAACAATGCTGCGTGTGGGGTGTTTATCCGAACGAAAAGAGTGGACGTCATAACTGAGCACAGACAAGCTGTTTTGCTTAGTGCGGCTAAAATATACCAATAGAAAATGTGCCTACACGGCACCACTTGCCAAGGATGTCCATATGAGAATGGTGCCATGCCTGTCAGCTACTCCACCTCATATTATTAGCTAGTAGTGTTCTAATCAGCGCTATCAGCGCACGAAGTGCCGGAGATTTTGGTTACGAAGTTTACATCACCTCAGCAGCCGCTTTTCGATGGAGGCAAAAAGCAAGGCGCCCGTGTACTGTGCGATGTCAGTGCATATTAAAGAACTCCAGGTGGTCACATTTTCCGGAATCCTCCGCTACGGCGTCTCTCACAGCCTGAGTTGCTTTGGGACGTTAAACCCTACAAACCCCACAAGTTGTAACCCTCCTTCGTCGTTTCCCATTTCTCAGATGTTTGTATGCTCCTTGGTTTCTGCAGCTGGTAGATGGCAAGCAGTAGTGGAGGTTAAAATCAATAAAATAAAACAGTATTTGGCAGAGACTGTGTTCCATGCCCGAAATTCACGGACAAAGCAGTTTCGCTGGTAACTGCATCGGACGCTACTTTGTTCCCGCAGCGTAATGTCCGGTCTCTTTAACAGCCGTTCTCACGCTGCGTTTTGTGTCGACTTCGCAGACGTTTGTCTTACGCCTCCACGTTCAATAATGTGACAAATATTTGGGTGCAAAACTGTTGCTCGAGTGTTCCCGGGCTAACACGTACCCTACGTGAAAAACAACAAGGTAAGAGGGGCATATAACAAAAAGCAAAAAAGATAAATTCGGTCTGAACGCGAAACATTGCTGTAGCAGCGCCCTGATCACTGTGAGGGATGCCGCTTGCTGCGTCCTCAACAGAACACAGCATCCGATCATCGACCCCAAAAAAGGAAATCTGCGCAACGAAGCATGTTGCACGGAGAAGCAGTGCTCCTACTCATAGGGGTTTAGACCGAGAAGGACGTTACACTTTTAAGGGTGTAAAAAGGTTTAGGGTTTGTTTCACCATGGCAACCGTGCCTCGAAACAAACTTGAAGTGCTAATGCACCTAATATGTGATTCCGTAACTTATTAAGTGATGCCGTAATTTAATAGCGATGCTGCTCTTAATCATCGTTATTTTTTACTTAGCGGTATCTTAATCTATGCGAAATCGGGAACCACTAATTTAAAATAATTACTTCTTTCTTTTATTTTGTAGACTTTAGTGGGAATTTTTCACTTTGTAGATCAATTTTGAAGTGATCAAGATTTCCAGCTAATTAATTGGAAGTAACATGTAAAGATAGATCAATTATACATGCCACTGAAAGCAATAAATGAAAAACTTTCTTTTACAGAATAAACCAAAACGCGCATAAAATACCGAAAACTTTCTTTATGGAAGGTACTTTTAATCATGCAGCCTTTTTCCTCCTGCAAACATCTCTCTTGTATATTTTGTGGGTGTATCATGTGCAGTTTTTAGTAATTAGCGACGCAGCTTTCGTTCGCTTGGCGAAACAAAACAGCCAGGTTTTGCAGCGATAGCCGTTCGATTAAGCCAAATACAGAACTGTTTCGGCTTTTCTGGGTACACTTCACTGAAATATAATATATTAGACGTTTGGTATATCTGACCTTTTGGGCGTTACAAGGCGTAAACTATAAGCTAGGCCCTTTTAATGAAGATAACATCTAGAAGACTCCAACTTATTGAAGCCTTTGCCGACTTTATGCGTACTCCGAGGCTAGGCTATATAACTGCTGAGGCTAGGCTATATAACTAACATAAAGTTATTAAGCTGTGGTTATGATTAGAATCCTTATTACACTGGATTTCGGTCCAGGCCAGTCGGTGCTCGTGAACGTGACTCCTCAATGCATAATCTCGACGCCATCAGCCAGGATACAGACAAACGACAAGAATTTAAATGACCTTTTATTAATATAGCCGTGATACATTATAAGAAAAATTTTGACTAATGGCGATTTCCACTGGTCGCTACGGAGCGCGTTTTCGTGCTCCGGGACGACGATTTTGATTTCCACTGGTCGACCAAGATAGGTTGCGCGTATTCCGCTGGTCGTTTGGGGCAGCTCGGGACGCTCCAGCTCGATCCGCCGACCGAAGTCGGATCTCGCCGGAAGTCCTAGTCGCTTGCGCGGTCACTTCCGGATGCTGCTGGATTCTTTTGGCTGTTTTTGACCGTTTCAGCGACATCGGCAGAGGACGCTGGATGTCACCGTTTTTTGCACGAATATGTCAAAGTGCGCCTATCGAAAAACGTCTGCAGCGTTAAAAAAAAACGAGAAAGCAAGTTGTTGAGGGCCACACTCCTGCCTATTTATCAACCGCAAACTCTTTGGCGCTGGGATGCGGCTACAACTTTCGAAACCGGCTCAGCTTTACTTTCGCCGCGTGCTCTACACGTTCCGCTGGTCGACCAAGGCTGATTCGCTCTGTAGCGCTTTAGGTCGGCTCGGACGCCCAGCTCCGATCGACCAGTGGAAATCGCCATAAGCAGAAAATGCAGCACTCTTTAGGAATTAAGAATGATTTTGTAGGAGAGGCATATACGAAAGGGATATGAACTCTCTATGGTGGCTGTACACCAATTATTGCCATTTTGAAAAGAAAGTGTTAAAATAGTAATAACGAGCAGTGCTGTTATGTAGCCATTACAATCTCTCCGGTGAAATTCATACCTTGCATAAATGGCAACTAGAAGCAGATGTTTCACTCCGTAAAATTAGCGTTTTCTTGTAGTGGGTCAAGAGAGAGCACTAAAGGAAAAATATAGTGTTCGCAAGGGAAGCGATTGTTTTAGGAATTGCTCACAAAAACATTTGTTTCTCGAGCTGAAAGTAAAAAAATGGGGACCATTACTAAGAGCCGGAAATGACATAGAAACGGGAGCAATCAGGCGCTCGGGCGCTTGCTTGTAGCATGTTGGCAGCTTGTTGCTTCTTAAAGGTACCCCAGCGAGTAAACAGGCGCTTGAAATTCCCTGGTCTTATGTGAGATGTGAATGTCGATCGTGTAAATATACAGCATTGCGAACAAACGCTAACCAGCAATGTGGACCATAGTTTGTTTCGCAATATGTTTGCCGTGCTTCTGCAGTGCGAATGTGACGCTGGCGTGTTTTACATGCCGCGAGCGTTCGTGCCCCTGACAGCTGCACACTGTTTCACCATGGTAACAACTGCGGCGGAATTTATAAAAGCTTAAGGTGTAGCACGCCTAGAACCACCAAGCCACGCTCCAACCACAGGCTCTTGACTGCACGCCGTCCGGAGATGGTTCACACAGAATGGGGACGGGTATAAAAAGCTTCTCGAGCACCTGTTTCTCTGTCATCTCCGGTGAATTGCCCAAATCCACTACATGCCGTCAAGTGCAAGTTTGCTACACAGCATTGAAACGCTTGTAACTACAGAAATATTTTCCTAACCAGAATGAAATTTCGTTTGGATTAATTTTCGGATTCATGTATCACATTGCAGACAAAATAAGATATCGTTTCAGGTGGCCTTTAAAGGTAAGTGGTAATGGAGTACACGTGAGTAATAAGCCATTCGCCGATGAGGTTCTCCTGCTCAAGAACTCAATGAATAAACTGGTTTGGTTTGGCGTGTTTAACGTCCCAAATTAACTGAAGCTAAGAGAAACTCAGTTGTGGAGGGCTCCCGGAAATTTCGACCACCTGCCAATGTTAAACGTGCGCTGACATCTCACAGCACACGGGCGCCTTGCTTTTCGCCTCCATTGAAAAGCGGCCAACGTGGCAGCGATTTGATCCCGTATCTTTTGGCACAGTAATCGAGCGCCCTAACCGCTACACCCCCAAGGCGGACGCAATGAATCGATTGCAAATGAAGATAAATTACCTAGCCAAGGAAAGGAGAAGGGTAGGTCTGAAATCATTTTTCAAAAAATTAAGTGAAGTTAAACAACCTCGGAAAAGAACAGCAGACCATCATTTGTAGAGAGATGATGGACGCCGTAAGCGAATATGCCCACTTATGACATGTGCTCACCGCGGAACCCAACTAGGAGAGCGGTGAACTAGAAGGGGTAGAGCGCCTTTGACTAGCAATTCAAGATCACAAAATGCTCAGTTTAATAGTAACGCTAAAAACGAAAAACGAAAAGCAGCTAGATCTGATACCAGCACTCAGCTATGCGTCAGGAAGAGGGGGGGGGGAGAGAGGGGGCTGCTAACTACAAATGCCTTTTATAATTCAGAACACTGCACAGGATTATGGGAAATAAATGATATACAATCTATTGAGAGATAGAAAGTTAGCAGAGTAGAAGTTACGGAACAAATTCGAGGTAAAGACCTCGTAGAAATCGATAAAGAGGAACGAGAATGGGCGGGCCATATAATGTGGACGCAAGATAAGCGACGATCATTAAGGGCACCTAGACTGATTTCTAGAAAATACAAGAGGAGGCGGGGCAGCAGGTTAGGTTGGCGGATGTGATAAAGCAATGCACGAGGACTAGGTGGCAGCTTCTGATGGAAGGCCTACTTAGTTGGTGAGATATGGGAGAGGTCTTTCGCAAGAAGCGGGTCTTTCATGCCGGTGCTGGTGATCACGACTGAGTGAAATGGCAAAGCTGCACCTGCGACCATGGGTTGTATAATGAGCCTTATCGTGACAGGTACACATGCAAGGACGGCTTGCCAATGAACAGTCCAGTCCACTGCGTTTTGTATGCTGATGAGACAAACACGTTGTTTTCTATGAAGTCCATCGAGGGTCTAAATTGCGAATTGAACGAGCTATTGAGTAAGAAAAGAAAGAGTGTTTTTAAAAATAGGTTCACAGTTGTTTGCAATTGACTAGTATGTCATATGTGGAGAACAGCAAAGAGGCCCAGGCAGTTGGGGTAGAGGACGTAGAAGGGTAGGGCCGCTTTGGTGCCTTCGTTCAGCCGCTCAATAGTACCTCTGTGCTGTACTTCTGTTTAACAGCTGTTGAACAATGTATTGTTACGGACGAAGGAGGGAGAAGAGGGCAGTGGCCCGGGCAGGAGCGCGTGCGCTAGGCGCGCACACAGATTCATTAAACGTCATCTCACGACCATCGAGCATCTTCTCTCTGTCCTCTGTTCTCCTGTTGTCATCTCTTGCCGCCATGTAACAATATATCGAATATGTAAATCTAGGAAAAACATTTCCTGCTTACGAGCTTTAGTCCTTTGCTCTAGCTTTATTTAAGAATCTGCTGGACCAGCTTCGCTGCTTCATTATTTATTCAGGTCTGAAAAGTTTCGCGCACATTGGTAATCTGTGAAAGCAAATGCATCTGGAATTGGAACTTCTTTTAAAGCTCATCAATGTTTTTCTTCTAAAGAAGTGCAACCCTTGAGTGGTGTTTGCACATATAGTCAACAGCACAATTTTGAGTGGATATAAACAACATTGCCTATTATTATCTTCCCAGCTTTTACCAAATCGTATAATGCGCGCATTATAACAAAATGCTGCGTCTATACTATAAGACTTGTTCTGTGTAGTATTATCCAAAACCCGCCCAACATCTATCTTTGCATTTTTATGGGTCACTGTTCTTAATGTAATAAATGTCACCCTACATTTATACTTTATAATTTCCTCCTCTTAAATAACTAGGAATTCATTGGGTTTGATACTAGGAAAAAGCTTTACTTCGAACAGGCCTTACTAATAACGCTAAAATGGTACCTTTAGAATCCGTTTTATGGAGTAACTCATTGGTAACCTATCTAAAAGCCCATTTTATTGACAGGCTTCTAGGAGTGATATGAAGTTCTTGCCATGCAAACAGCACATTTTGTTAGGTTTTAATAGCTGTATTGACATTCGCTTTACAGTTTCACAAAATCCCTAATAACCTTGCACATATTGTTTTTATACGTTTTGCCGCTATGCTGATATTGCTGTTAGCAATAATGAGGTGTTTTTGATCGATCCAGTATTTTTATTGTAGTACCCTGCGTGTATACCTGAATGATGCACTCCTGTGGTGCCAAAAACATTAACTTCTGAAGTACAAATATATTATACTAGTAAGCTCCCGAGATATTACAGTTACGTTAACTGGCATGCTGCATCTGAAATATTGCAAACCTACGCCAAACCTATATGCACTAGATAATATGTGTATCACGTAACGAATTTGAAAAAAAAAAATTTTGTCCTTTTCCGAGCTGCCGTTTTCTTCAGCAAGAGTACACTTTTTTTGCATTCATTTGAGAATAAAAAAAATGGCAGAGATGGTCGCATCAGTACTAGAAAGTAGCTATAGGAATAATTAAACAGCTCTGACTAAGAAAATACGCTGTGTGTGTTTTTTTATAAATTTTATTCCAGAGATAAACACTGATTTTTGTGGGGCAGGAACAACTGTAATCGTTAGATTGTTACGATAAAACGCACACCATCACGCAGGTCGCCGTGCAAACGCCGCTGTTGATTCTGATTGGATTGGATTGTGGTGTCGTCAATTGTTGGATCGCTGGCGGGCGCAGATGGTGTTGCTTGTGTGCTCGTTGCTTCAGGTCACTTACTTCGATTTCAAAAATAAGTAATGATACGACTCGAGTTCAATAACATGCAATCTTATCATGCGTGATTGAGTTTGGGTTGGTTTGGTTTGTGGGGTTTAACGTCCCAAAGCAATTCAGGCTATGAGAGACGCCGTAGTGGAGGACTCCTGAAATTTCGACCACCTGTGGTTCTTTACCGCGCACTGACATCGCACAGCACACGGGCGCCTTGCTTTTCGCCTGCATCGAAAAGCTGCTGCCGAGATCGGGATTCGATCCCGCGTAATTGGGAACAGTAGTCGAGCGCCGTTACCACTGCGCCACCCTGGCGGGGTAAGTGATTTAGTGACCGTGGGTCCCGAAAATGGCATGAGCGACGACGCTGCATATCGCGACGTCAGTGAAGTTGCCACGTTGTGCGAATAGGAAATCGGCATCCGTGTTTCCAAACCGTATAAGTTGACAGGCTCCAGCTACCTAGAGCCTGCACATTAAATCACTTTTGAAGTGGCACATCTAAAAGGGGACCATTTAGAGTGCAATCTATCTGCGCTTTTCTACAACCAGTGAGTGCCTTCCGACAGCGCACCGTTTCGCGGCGTAATGTTGATGTAGGCAAGGCCGCAACGGCGGCAGCGCCAGATTCCTCTAGATTACTCCAGCTGTGCCCCATGGAGCACAAAAACTACATTTACGAACGAGGATCCGGAGGAAAGGCCCCATATGGCCTTTAATGAAGCTATTGTGTTGTGAGCTTAAAAGCCAAGTTTGAATGTCGCCCCCTTGAAAATTTGTTGTTTTTTGTTCTTAGTCATTTTGCAACGACCGAAAGCCTAACATCATGATTTCTACTGATCTGTTCCTTCTCTTCGGCGTGAAGGCTTTGCATTCTGCAGTAATCTTTAGGAGTATGATATTAAAATTGTTATACTTGTGGGATATTGAGCTCCTTCAGGAGAAAACGCATGTCTTCGAATGAAAATGTTTACAGCATATAGTCGGGCCATCGCAGTTATGTTTTACACGTAACTGTTACCTCACAGAAACAAGGAAGTCAATTCTGTCTCGGTGCTTCATCAACTAAAGCTGCTCTAAAGATTGAAATAAAATATAGCTTAATGGTGAAAGATAGGTGTCATAAACTCAATATTTTCAATCGCACATTGTCTCTGGTCCCATGCAGCTGCACCTGTAGAATGCCAGAGCATATTCATAAATGTTTTATAGACAATGTATGTAAGGGACCTTTCCTGCGGCTTTTTGATGAGCGCATAGTCGCGACTTGATGTATAAATTTTCCTCATGTTGATCTTCCTGTTTGCGACCATTCATGTTTGTTGCACCCAGACGGTTGCGATATCACGGCTACGTCCGACCGAGCAGGCAACTGGACCTTCAGTCGGCCATTTAGTTCGCAAGCAGCCTAATCACTGAGCCCATAAATTGCCTGAACAAGCATTCTGCTCTAGCACAACGGCCGTTTATTGAAGACACAGGGGGAATATAGACACGAAGAGGACAAATGTGGACTGGACAGGCTCTTTCGGGTCGTTCGTGTGTATATTTTCACTATTTTCTCAAGGAATGGCTACCAGCCAACCTAAATAAGTAACTGCCGCAGTGCAATATGACGGAACGTGTACCATGAGCCGCGCGGCGATTCGAGCAGGCTTTATTGTCCTTGTGTACCTCATGGCGAGACAGAGCTGGCTGAATGCCTACTCTATGGCTTCTCATTTTGTCTGCATAAATAAATATGAAGTTCCGTATGCTCCAATAGTGGGACATGGCCTTGTATCGAACGCATCAGAAAGAGCTCGCCCAATGTTTTGTAGTAAAAGTTAGTTTACAAACAAAATGTGCTTTTTAGTTTGGTTGCTTCCAAAATACTTCTTCGGCTCTTCAGTTTCATGTGGAATTCTAATGCTTGCTCAAGACAGATTAAGTTTGCAGCTGTTTGATCACTTTGCGATTATAATATGAACCAAACATTTTCGCTACGCGCCCGGAGAGCTCTTATTATTGCTAAAGAAGTTACTTCATTTTTGCAACATTTGGCAACCTGGTGTCATTTTGTTTCCCCGCAGCAACATAGTGAGAGTTTAATGCAGGAAGAGGTGAAGGGTCATTCTAGATAGTGTGCGTTTTGGGGGGTCATGCAGTGTGTATCATTGCGGTGAACAACGCATATTCGACGTATTTAATGTCTTTGATAAACAACGTCAGATAAATATATCAATGTCGGAATGTGTATATAACATATAATTCAACCGCTTCCAAAAAGCCACTTACGTTCGTGCAGGTCAGGATATGGTCATGTAGGCGTGCTGATCTTTAACTCGAGACAATTCCCTAACACAATACAAGACTGGTGCGTGCGCGTGTTAGTGGATTGTCTCGAGTTTAAGTTCAGCGCGCCTACATGATGATGAAAAACCAACTAGCCGCCATTACAGCATTGTTTCAGAATATGACTACGAAGCAAACAGGTTTCGTCAGCAATCTTGAGAATAAGTACCAAACAAAGCGTACTTTATTTCACTCTTAAAATATTCATTGTTTGGGTATCGCATAAAATCTGCTGTAAAATGCATTATTATTTGAAGTGAACATCATGTTATACTGCCGTTCTTACTGAAATTCTGCACTGTCAACCCGCTGACGCTGTAGTGCAGCTACTGGTGCTGACCCATCATCGATCAACCACTTGGGGAAGTACTCGGTCTGCAGCCGGCATCAGTAGTTTTCTCTGATGAGGACAACACCCCGTTTGACGTTCCGGTTTCAGAACTGCTGCCCAAACCACCACTCGGCCCATTAGTGTTGCCGATGTTGGATGCTGCATTTGGGGAAGTAATGTCCGAATTGTTGCTTGATGAGGGCAACCCATCACCCAGTGGTCCGTTTCCGGGTGCACTGCCCAAACTGCCGCCGGTAGCAGAGTTACCCGTCGAGGAAGGCCCTCCTTCCGATGTTCCCTTTTCAGAAGAACTGTTCAAAGTGCCCGCTGTAGTGTTGCCTGATGAAGACGACTTGCCTTCCGCCGATTCATTTCCGCCAGTACCATTTGAACTCCCTTTGGGCACCTTTGGGTTACTTCCGAATTCAGACGATTCGTTACTACTTTCGCTTGAAGAATTCGGGTTTTCCTCGTTGCCGCATCCAAGGGAGCCGCAGACCACGGATTGAACAGGAACCTTCAAGGCAGAGCAAGCAAGGAGGCAAAATATATGAGCAGGTATGTGAGGCGTGTACGCATTACCTTGGATATATACTATATAGGTGGACATATACTACTCTTGAACTTTTGACACACCGGCCCGGCACAGGCGCTGGTGGCTGCCAGTAATACAGTTTGCGTGCATGCAACTTTACCCACTCAATGCTAAACTCCCCTAATCTTCGTTTACTTTAAATGCGCCTTCTATCTCGGTGAAGCTACAGATATTTCTGTTTGGGTCCATTGTTGCTTCGTGTTAAGTAACGAGAAAGCTGCAGGTATTTTACCTGAATTCATAATACTACCGAGATTCGTCGATCACATGTTCCATTAGTGGCATACTGATATTTTCTGAATTGGTTTATAGACTGCATATAAGTGCTGACCAAGAATAAGGATATCCACTGCTGTGCTTAGCCACTAAATAAAATAAATTTAGTATACTTAAACTCTCCACCGACCTCCAATTTTTTACAAACGCGCACATATTAGCTGGAAATTGCCTGTATAAATTTACACACCACCACTGGGAGGATAATATTATATAGATAAAGTGTCTTCTCTAGATTGTTTATACATAACACTCAATAGCTTTGAGAAGGAGCCCAGATAACATGAAAGAAGCGGAAAGCAACAAGTTAGGTGAATCCAAATTGTCATGCGAATAGTCCTATTAATAAATCAGATTAATAGGAGGTTTTTCCAGCTGCATATAAGCGAATACCCAAAAAGGAGACTCGCAAAGACAGCATATATACTTCAAATTAAATTTCCAATTTTTCATGCCCTACAATTTGTTCCCAGGATAACATGTGAAGGTTGTGGCCAAGTGGCTGATTAAACTAAAGTAAGTGTTTAAATATGACAACCAAATAAATCGTGGTATAGAACTCTAACTATTCCTTAACTTCGTGTTCCTGGCCGGCTGTGCAGAAAGCAAAATGTATTATTCAACTGTTATCATTGAGCCAAGCTTGGCCTACTGAACCCTAGTATTGGATGCCGTAAAAAAGCAGTGTGTAGAAGCTGGCCCATAATTTGAATGGCGCCCACTTGCAGAATTCAAGATGCCGAACTGACACACAATTATACAAAAAAAAAATGCTGAGGTGGCAGTTGTATATAATAGGTATCTTATGTTAGAAATACAACTGACATATACTGAGGAGACATAATTGGATCGCCTTGGGCAATCAATATTCGATCCCACATTAGGCTAAGGCCAACTAGATAGTTCTATCACTCCAACAAACTAGAGATACCAAAGTAATAAGTTTTGAGATACCAACTGTCACCCTTGTAGAAATTAACTAGAAATGCCGACGTTGGAAGCGCACGCGGAGCGGCACTGATACCTCTGATCCTTTTGAGCAGATAAAAATGGTGGAGGAAAATAGCGAACGTGCATTCGTTAGGAATATACTTTAACCTAATATCCACTTTTAAGAGAGAAGGTACCGTCATGCCAAATCAGGAAGTGGTCATTCACGGATATCGTGACGTAGCGACTCACGACGTCTAAGCTTCCATTTTCTACTGACTGCTGCACACATTTGTTAACCATCTGCTGTATATGGCACACAATATTGATCTTCCGAATGGTTAAAGAAACAATTTATGACCTCTCCCCAAGGTGGCCAGAAAACGTTATCTACGTCGCCACAATACCAGCACCAATACCAGCATGAAGGAGCAAATAAAACTTCTATATATTTGTATAATATTTCTATGCAAGGAAGTGCTGGCTAAGTACACATTCTAGGACACATATTGAAACACCTCGTTTCTATTGGTATCTTTGGAATGACAATTGAGGAAGGTACCTCTACTAGGAGGCTAATGTGGAGACGAGATTCCTGCTCCGCCCACTGTAACAGTGATCACTCATCCACAAAGCGCAAGCTATAAAGCATAGCTTCCGCCTACCTAAATATATTTATTTTTGAAGCGTTGACTATTTTTGTTTTGCTATAATGAACCACTTGACATCAACTGGCACACGCCTGAGAGAATGAACATTTAACAGATCATACCGGGGGTCCAATCCTTACCCTGACTGCTCATTGGAGGGCCAAATTCTAAAGTTAAAGCGCAGATACCTTGGTCATCTGATGAGAAGAGAGGAGTCGCTGGAGAAAGATTTAATGTTGGGAAAGGTTGAGGGTCCCCGGAGAAGGGGTAAGCAGCGAGCGCGATGGTTAGATAGCATCCTCGAGGCAGTGCAGATGAAGTTATGTGATGTTAGGAAGGTAGTGAGAGACCGGAAAGCGTGGCGTGACATGGTCTATAGGGTCACGAAGAGCCGGACACGACTGAACGACTGAACTAAACTGAACGGGTACGTAGTTTTAATTGAAGCGATGCTACTTCTCCCTGGCTATGTCTTATTGAGCATGTGGGTATATTTCTTGTATAGTTTGGAGTGTTGTAGTAATTCGTACGGCCTCTGATTTTCGTTTCTCTCCTCATCATGCTTGGTTGCCTCCCGTGTGGTAGTGTTCGCCCTACGGTACGCGCCATTGTCAAATCCGAGAGCTTCGTAAGCAGACGTTGAGTACTTATTCTTATCCATCTCACATTGGTGGAGCAGTGGTTAAGGCGCTCAACTATTGTCTCAAAGGATGCGGGATCAAAAATGCGAACGCGGCGGCCACTTTTCGACGGAGGCTAAAAGCAAGGCACTTGTCTGCAATGCGATGTCACCGTATGTTAAATACCCAGTTAAAGAACCACAGGTGGTCGGAATTTCCTGAGTCCTTCACTATGGCGTCTCTCATAGCTTGAGTTTATTTTGAACGTCAAACCCCACAAACCAAACCATTGTTATCCTTTCGTAATGTTATTTCTGAAATTTCTCGCCTTTTTGGTAACCCCCGTTCGTCACCGTAATGCAGGCTGGATGCAAGTACCCTGTTCGCGTATCCTGAATATTTGGATCTGCGGTGTATGTCACTATCGCTTTCTCCGTGTCTTCCTTCGATTAAGCACATATAATTGTTAGTGCTGTTCTGATTTCAATATGGATATTTATCACTGCAGCGGCCATCGAATCTTCTCCTTTCGCATCCTCCCGCCTGCGTAAACATGACACCTGGCAATTTTGCGTATCTCTGCCGAGTATGCTTTGCTCTTCCTGCTATTTGCTTCATGGTATTGAGGGTGCATATTTTGCAGTGTCGGCGAAATTGCGTCTTCAATAATTGTACCTGATGCTCCATCGGTTAAATCCAAGCCTTTTCATACCTTTCCCTCCGCTGAATGTTGCCAACATATCATTGGCTGATACTAATGCCAGAGTACCAAACGGATTCAAAAATAGATGATGTTACTGACAAAACAAGGCCTCCCGTTCTTTCCGCAGTTCTTTTCCTTGAGGAAGAGGCACTTTATTTATTACAGAAGATGACCCATCCGCATAAATTGCTTCACTGAACGATGGTATATCTGAGACTGGTATATGAAGCCTGAGTCCTCTAAACACTTTAAGGTTATTTTCTGCTTGGCAGCTCGATCTTTTCCCATGTATCATCTCGAGAATTCATGCCGAGACATCGTTGCATGTACTCCTGTTCACTTTCTATGTTATGAAACAAGAACTAATATTGGTGTTTGATCACTTAGCTAACAGTTTTCATTTGGTCTTCAGAAACGCTTTCTCTTAAATACCTCGAATATCTTCTAGCACATAGGATATTATGGATACCCAGTTTATTACAGAACTCAAGGTTGCGCATACTCCTTGTAGGCTAGTGAAACCCAATGTTGAATAGAAGTTTGCTAGATCAAGACATATGAAAAAATAAGGTTTGCTATTATGTAAAGTTCCCTAAAAAGCGTCTATTCCTCTTGCTCTTCGCGCACCTATGCCGAGGTGGGAAAGTATTTGTTGTGATATAACTGCCAATAAGAAAAAAGGCGTCGTTCTTTGTGAACAAAATTTTTCCTTTTAGTTTCTTCAGCCAAAATCACCAAAAGTGGCCTGATGTTTTGTACTTGCCAAGAGATAGGTCCCACAGCGTCCGGTGCAGCGCGCGGCGGCACCTGTGAATAGTCAGTGAGAAAATTTATTAGACGCGTTCACAAAAACGCACAAAATTTCCGTAAGAGCATTTCAATACACTAATACTTGCAAAAGAAGCAAGTGCTGATAAAGTAAGCAAATCATACAAGCAACTAATCTAATAACTGAAGTAGTAACCCGCTTTACATCGTAAGGAAATAGGAAAGACGATGTCGAGGAAAGTATGCGAAACTTAACCTTCACTGTAGATGAAATAATTTTTTTTCATAAGAAATCACGTGAAACCGCCCATGTAAAACTTGCTTCACGCTCCTAGGCAACGTATTCGTACCCGATTCTAAAGATTCCGCTTCTATTGCATTCTGACCCTGTCATCGTTTTAATGTTGCTATATTTCTCGCAGCCCATATTCTTATCGGCAACGTTCAAAAACTTATGTGCGCAAAATAAGTGAAACATCCTTCATTAAACTTTGCTTTATGATTATCGTTTGTATATAAAAATGTATTTGTTTCGATTGACTTTGACATTCACCGGGAATGCACATTGCAACTAGAAGGAATGTCGCATGGGCTTGATTTCACACCGACAGATTGCTAAACATAATAATCATCCTATGAAAGTAGTGATTATCAAATAAATGGTGTGCGCAAAGAGAGTTTGTGATACTTGCCAGCAATGACGATCATAAAAAGAGCGAGAGTTTACATTGCGTAGAGTAGCTGGACTGAGCAAAGCTTCAGCTGCCTGTGCTAGTTGTACAGTCAGTTTGGTTATATATGCAGTGCGACGGTTGATTTTGCACATGCCTGAATGGGCGACGCGTCATCACAAAAACATGGGCGGATGCTTAAGCTACTGCGAATCCTGAACGGGCATTTCACCTTTCAATGGCAAAAAAAAATCACTCGAGAAAATGAAACACCCAGTTGCTTACCATATGCGCCGAGGCAACATGTTTTCACTGCCCTTGCTCGAGTTGTGGTGCGCACAGCTTGCGAGGGCTTTTTGCCATCATTAAAACTAAACAAAGTGAATGTATAAAGTAAAAGAAGGAGCGCAGGTACCACTTTTTCTAGCAAAACAAGAGGAGAAGCTGGAGCTCGTAACAGATAAGCTGTCATGCAGAATGAAGCTGAAATATGCATGCGAAAAATGAGCTCGCCCTTGCAGATCTTGGCATGAGCATCCAAAGTCCCGATACGCACGATAACGGTCAAAACATACTAGTCACCCCCCCCCCCCCCGCAGTGGCATATAAGCTGCAGTCAACAAAATATATTGATCCAAATATCCTATTTCGTAGGTTGCACTGATGCCGAAATATATATTGCCTGACCAACTCATCAAAATAGAGGGCAGTCGATTTCGAAGCTAGTAGTGAAATATGTGGCGAAACCCTTATTGTCATGTTGCAAATTTCACGTGCCCTTCGCATATTGAACAACCTGTTTTGAGTACATAGAAGAAATGTTACATGAAAACCGAAAATGAATGTGACCTAGGCTTTTGAGTTTCTTTACCGTCGTATAGCACTAAGCTATTACGATGTGCTACGTGACTTTAGTGAGCTTTTTTTGCGGGTACTCAGTATTGATGTCTTTATTAAGGTCGCACGAACAGCCCACCAAGACGGCGATTGTGTGTTGATTCCATTTTCCAGGGCGGACACAGCGGGCAGGCTTCGCGCACTTGCGCTGGAACACACTCTCTCCTTGTGGAATTCTGACCAGTTTGCGAACTGCCGCTTAAAATCCCTGGACCCTGACTTGAAGCTCCGGCTTCCACCTGGCCTACCCCGATGTGAAGAAACTTTGCTGTGCCGCCTGTGGGTTGGTGTAGCATTTACAAACTCTTATTCTTTTGTGATAGGTATGGCAAATAGCCCTGCATGTACAAACTGCTGGTGCGACGAGACTATAGGCCACATTCTTTGTGAGTGCCCCATATACAGCGAGGAAAGACAGTGTCTATATATGCCGTGCACTGGAGCGTCTAGATGGACGCCCCCTAACTGAAATAAGATCCTAGGCCCCTGGCCACGGCGATCGTCTGCGGTGAAGGCCTCCCAGGCACTGTTCCGCTTTTGAAAAGCGCAGGACTGATCGAAAGGCTATGATTTTTTCTGTTATGTGATATGACTGGGACGTGATGTGATGCGAGATGTCTGTGACGTCACTGTACTGTCATCACCCATTCCTCTCTCACCCACAACTTTTATACCCAACTACCCCTCTCCCCCAGTGCAGGGTAGCAAACCAGTTCCTTTACCGGTTAACCTCCCTGCCTTTCCTCCTCATCTTCCTCCTCCTCCTTTATTAAGGTAAAGAATGTAGCAAACGCAAGTTTTATTGAGGGCGAAAATGCCGAAAAGTCAGAGATACAAATACATTTGCCGTGAGCACTACGAGCATTACAATTTTATTTAAATGGATTGGCTCCAAGAGGACCCTGAGAACTCGCACAACCTCCACAAAAGGAATGGGCACAGGCAGCGGGCCTAGATAAGGTGGCGGGCCACACGCGGAGTAGCGCCATCCCAAGGACAGGTGCCTGCGAGTGACGCAAAACGTATCACCGTGCGCAACGACATTTTAGTCACTTTAGCAACATAGAAAGCGTGCGGGGACTTTAGAGTTCTCACCGTGGCCACTATGGCGGCCAGCAATAGGTTTTACGTCCTTGCTTCGTTAAAAAACGGGTTGCTCGGGACAAAACTGCCTCATCCGAAACACGTGCAGAGACCCCCCTTGGCTCCAAAACGACGCTGAGAACTCGCACGACCTCCCCAATGAAATAAATACCGGCAGCGGGACTAGCAAAGCCTAAAAAGCAAGGTAATTGCTTTTTTCAGCGTTAAGGGCAGCTCCAGAGATGTCTGCGTAGGTGTCAAAGATACGCAGTAAAGGTAAAATCCTTACTGTATTACGGGAAAACAAACAAATATTTTTCGCGTACGCCAACACCGAAACAGTTTTGTGACCTTGAATGAGAAATCCTCGGATACTGCTGTCCGAAGCGGAGCGGCGTAGGAGTGGGTCAAGCGACAACACGTAAACGTTTGGTGACATAGGGAATCCTTGGCGCACTCCTCGATTCAACTCGATCTCTTTGAAAGAGGAACCATCTACGAATACCTAGCTTTGTATGCCGCTGTAGAGCGTGCGTTGGAGATCAATGAAATCTCCTGGCAGGCCAAAATCGCGAAGTACCGTAAAAAGATAGGAATTGTCGACACTATCGAACGCTTATGCCTGGTACAGTGCAATAAACACTCCGTTCACGTGCTTTGCGCAGGTTTATTCAAATACACCCATTGTGAGGGTGAGGGAAGCAAACATGGATGACCCGGGTACCACGCTTGATCGGAATGTGCTCACCAACACAATCAGACAATGTCGCAATTCTTAAGATGGTGGCTCCTAACTTATAGTCGCAGTTGAGGAGGGTTACAGGCCTCCAAAAGGCAGAACCTGATGGCGACTTACCCGCCTTACGCAGTAACACCAATCGGCTGCTGCTGAAGGAGGCAGGTATTCTGCCGGATTGTGTAACACAATTGGTAACCTTACGGAGCACTCCCCCGAGGATATCGAAGAAAGTCTGATAAAAACCAGTTTCCAAACCATCAGGTCTGGGAGCAATAGCATGGCTCACTGCCTTCACCGTATCTTAAACTTCTGCCACTGTCGCCGGCGCAGATAGTGCTACATCGGTCTCTTCTGGCAATTGACGAAGAGTGCCACAAAAGCCCGCGACGGCTTCCTCAAGGTTATCCTGCTTTTGCGGTTTCCTTGACGTAAAAACTTAAGTAAAATAGGTTGAAAACCCTTGTGGGATAACTGAAGGGACTAAAGAAACCGTGCCGTCTGCCAAAATCACTTCCTCAATACGCAGCGGTCGGGTTCCATTTTGTCTCAAAGAACGCGCGTAGCTTAGGTCGGCAGGGCCCTCAAGTAAAAGGCGTGATCCCTTACGCTAAAAGCGTGCGCTATCCCCTAATATTTTATCGTACCGGCCGCGCAATATTTCTATATATTCGCGCATGGCGATCCTGAGGTTGCCAGCGCCCTTCACAATGCGAATGCGGCTCAATACTCTAATCAATAGAGTGCGCTTTTGTTTCAAGTGCGCCGTGCTCTGCAGGCATTTAATAGCGTCTCTCTCTATGACTGTTTCAGTTGGTCTCAGATTTCCGGAGAGACGTTGTGCACCGCAGGCTTTTAGTTCTTACACTAATTGTCGTGTAAGACCGAGATATCCATGCGCATGCGGCTTACTACTACATTGAGTGCGCCTGTGGTTCGAGCGCGTCGTGCTCTGCCGGCATTTATTAGTGTCTCTCTCTATGTAACTGTTTTAGTTGGTCCGAGATTTCCGGAGAGACGTTGCGCAAGCGCAGAAATAGAGAATTTTAGCTATTCGCGAACGTCTGCAAACCACTGATTGTCATGTTCAAACATCGTTGCGCTTAAGAAAAACCGACGTAAGGAATGACACGAAACACAAGAGCGCAAACTATCAACTGAGATTTTATTGCGGTAACACACGATATATAGCATTACGAATAAAAACATCACAAAAATCGACAAGTCAGCAAAGTAGATACCGTACCAAGGGTGAAAGCGCAATGTCTGTCAAAAAAAAAAAAAAAATAAACCATTTGTGTCCTTTGTTTTTATTTCCTCAAGGATTCATTTTCTTCATTCGATAGGATGACCGAAGGGTCGCTTACGCATGTCCCATTCCCGTATTCGATACAGTAGGCCTCGCACAGTTTCCTTGTTAGCTTGTCTTTTGATTTCAGAAGAACCGCCGTCTCATGGAAAAGTGGCGCATAATCTTTGCATCTAGCGCAGTGCGCGCCAGATTTCCAGATACACTTACCTGGTTACAGTTGTACTTGCGCGCTCTGAACCGTTTGTTAAGGCATCTTCCCGTTAGCCCTAGATATGCACGACCACATGAGAGCGGGATCTTGTAAACAACACCCTTGCAGCACTCGACAATTTGTGCCTAACGCCACAAGACGCCTCTGCTCCGGGCTTGCGCTATTCATTTGCTTTCGCACACATTCCTTTCAATTTTCGTGGAGCAGAGACAACGACCCGCACAGAATGCCTTTCAGGAACTTTTTTACTTCTAATCGATGGGGCATGAATGTACGGGAGTACCACCGGCCTCTTTTTTTCCTTTTCGTTTCCATACCTTTAAATTATTTTCTTTCAATTAAAAGAAAGGGATGTGCGACACTATCCTTTATATAGTCCAGTCTTTCATTTACGCGCACTCGAAATATTTACTCCGAAATCGGCACTTTTCGAAATCCAGCTGGCAACCAGCCCCATCCCCCTTTGACATCATGTATTCTAGCCACTGTTACGCCTGCTTCAGATCTATGCCTCGCCTACGCTGAAAAAAAAAATTTCAGCGCCTGCTTTGTTCACGTTAAGCGGGATAATTATCACTCATCTGAGGAAGGCTAGTTAGCATATTTCGTTTAGCCGAGCAAATATTCAGACGCAGCCGGATTAATCGCGACTGGCAGTTTCGACTCAAGTTCGGGCTACTGAGTGGGCTCAAAACGTCGCCGAAAGCAACGGACTTGAGGCCATCTCAGTGTAGCGCCCACATATCGCTCATTGCTGACAATAAATGTTTTCCAATCAAATTCAATCTCTCGTGCAATGGCGTGCTTTTTATTTAGCATCATTGTTTTGGAACCTAGATATTTAGTACCCTTCTAAGGACGAAGACAAAGAAGTAGATTAGAAGACAAGGCTTGCAAGGCAACTGGAATCGGGTACGTGCCATTGCCTGAGACCACAACAACAACCGGCATAAGTCGTTCAGCAATGACACCAAATCTATGCAACAGAATTAAGCAGTGGGCGCCGGGGCCACCGCGCACATCTCCTTTGAAGCATTTATGCTGGGCGGGACGCATGGAGACCATAAAGACAAATTTTTTGACCGTGGCAATAGTCTGATTGCCGTTAACCTTGTGTCGTGTGCCACCGCCGAAAGCTGTTCGTGTAAAGCATGTGGTGAGGATTTGAATCTCATTGAATACGCTGTACGATAAGGAGCTGCTTGCGCATACTCCCAGCAATGTGTAAAGTGGTTCCCAGTGCACCGATTCTAGACATCCACACGAAAAATATCGCAGAGCATGGCTCTACCTGGCATTTGAGGTCATTCTTAATTTCTCCAGGTTGGTTCACGGTCCACTGTTTATGCGAAGCTGAGTGACGACGACTATACTTGCTGCCAGAGGGCTACCTTTCCGGTCACTAAGGAGGTCGGAGGGAGAGAGAGAAACAACTTCTAATGCCAAACAGTAATAATTAATGCATGTCGGCCTGGCGTGGCCCCCAGGTGGGGGCGACGACCGGGGCCCACGAGACAAGCACCAGCTGCGTCTTCTTGTCTGAGCGCGTAAGAAGTTGGTCCCAGCTATCCTCGGAGGAAGCTGGCAGTAAAGTACGAGGGGGTGGTCTTCCCCTATATCCCCAAAGGGTGTGTGCCAATGTGGCCGTTACTGCACAGTCGCAATTGGGGAAAATGGGGTCGTAGTCCCCGTCTGTAATCGTTGCAAATTACGAATAGCTGAGAATAGAGTTTGTTTGAAATTTGCGCAGCATGGCGGTCTGCGCTCTGTAAAGGTCAGGATGGGGAGGCGGGAAGCGTCGTCTCGTCTCTCTGTGTAGGTTGGTGATTTTGGCAGAAGTCAAGAGGGCCTCGGCGAAGGCCTCTGGATTCGTGGAGCCGCCCGCCCGGTTTGTTAGACCTCGGGCTAGAAGTCATTCAGGCAATTGCGCATCCTTCCACGGATGCCCAAATCGGATAGGTCTTTCAGAATTCCAAACCTCCAGATGGTATCATATGCCTTCTCCATATAAAAAAAGGCTGCTAGATAATATTTTATATAAATGAACGCCTCTCTAACTGTGTTTTCAAGTCTAACGAGGTGGTCCACTGTTGAACAGGCTTTTCTGAAGCCGCTTTGCTGTATATCAATAAGCTCACGGGATTTGCCATTAAACATTAACCTCCTATTTGACACTCTCTCGGAACATTTTGAAAGATGCCTCGTGCGAGCTATGGGTCTATAGCTGCCTGGAGACGTTGGTGCTTTTCGGGGATTCAAGAGTGGTATGATAACGGTTTTTTTCCAAACATAAGGAATTTTGTCAGATTCCCATACCCTGTTATAAAAACCTAAAACTGCCTCGACAGCGGACGCCGAGAGAAGGGTCTATATTTGTAGTGAATTTGGCCAAGACCGGGTGCAGTCTGTTTGCAAGAGAGAGTACTGTATGAATTTCTTTAGAAGGAAATAACTGATTGTAGGGCTCATTCAAGCCACCAACTTTAAGAAGTTATTGATTTTCAGTTGTGTTTTTGTATTTCAGAAAAGAATTTTAATAATGAACTGAGCTTGAAATACCCGATAAGCGTTCTCCAGGTATATTTGCCTATTCTTCGATGGTTGTTTATGTGTCAGGGGCTGTGACAAGAGGGATTATAAAAGGTGAAAAGCGGCCATTTAGATTTGAAACTTGCTCCCATATTTTATTACATATGACGGAGTTGTTGATTTACGACGCATATCTTTGCCATGATCCTTTTTCTGCGGTGCGGCGGATATATCGTGCTCCAGATTTTGCCTTTTTAAAATTGATTTGAATTTTATGGGTTGAGTATCTCCGGAGCATTCCTCATGCTTTATTTTTTTTGTTCGCTTCCCTGCACTCTCGTGTATACCAAGGCTTAGGATTATGAAGCACCACTTCTGATAATTGTGGTTTGGCCGAAAGGGCTGCGGCAGTGATACACGCAGTGAATCTTTCATTTGACTTCATTGATGCTCAAATTATCTAAATATACTTTATCAAGTCTCACTTTGGATTTCAAAAGCAGCCAGTCGGCTAAATGAAGCTTCCATCGGCATGGCTTCGCCAGAACTAGTGATGGTGATGACGTCACATTTAAAAGTATTCAAATGATCAAATGCTTAAATCTAGACAACTAATTTTTTTAGTGCTTGGTGAGTAATAGGTACGTTTTCCTGCATTCAGCAGCAGACAATATTTTAGAGAATAAAATCTTGTAAAATGTGGCCTCTGGTGTCAGTTTGCTCACACCTCAAAAAAGGGAGTGGGCTATTAAAAAATCTCCAGCTAGTAAATAGGGCTCCGCGGTAGCTGCGGTTTAGGTTCTTCTAAGTCGTGAAGTGTTACATTTAGGCGAGGCTGCAAATATATACTGCATATTGTGAGGGTTTTAAAATGAAAAATAGTTACCGCAGTGGCTTCATATTTGGTGTTAAGAGTCGTTTCGCGGGTTTCGACCCCTCTCTGAACTATGATCGCGACACCTCTAAAGAGCCTGTTCGCTTATTCTAGGTCGCAACGAAATGCTTTATATTTCTTTGAAATATTTTTGTATCGTGATACTAAGTTAATTTTTGTAAGGATAAGATACTGGGGAAAATGAATTTAAAATATTATGTCAACGTAATTTTTAATTAATCCATGACAATTCCAGTGTATTGGAAATTTCATATTGAATTATGTAATTGTTGTTAAAACCTTAGGTTCCTATATTGTCTGGCCCTGTTATTCGACCTCTCTATTTTTTTCGAGAGAGAGAGAGTATCGCCGCCGCTTTAGCAGATGAGGGTTTGTGTCCATTTAGTGTTCACAGGTGCTGGAAGTCAGCGTTTTCACTGGGTTTGAATGAGTTTCAGGCTTCTCCTGTTGGGAAGAAGCCTTTGGGCTACCGACAATGGTGCCGGCGTCCACTGTTTTTAAGATTACAGGGCAGCATTCACTGTCATTGTCTGAGGCGGGGATGGCCTGCCTAAGGATTTGCCTGGACAGGGACCCGTTCCTGCTGTGGTGTGCCACCCCGATGCGCCGCTACATTAGAATAGTCTGGTTTGGCTGTGAATACGAAAGCTGCTTGTGTAATTTGGTACCGCTTTCGTGCCTCTAAATGTTATGTATTCATTTATCTTCAAGGTGATAATTTCTTTTTCTTTCTTCTAGGACGGATATTACCGCGAGTATGTGGCATGGTCGCCTTCACAGTTTGCGCAACGCGGCGCAGCATCACGTCATCAAACTGGTGGTCATATTTGCAGCACATTTATCACACGGTTGTCGGCCACGGCAAGTCTAGGAGCCATGGCCGAATTTTCGGCAGCTGAAACATTGTCGGGGATTGGGGATGTATGGTCTGATGTCTACTTTAATGCAACCTACTGCGATGGAATCTGGCAGTTTGTTGGCGTTGAAGGTCAGATTTATGTGCTTCGTGGGTATCTCTTCGTTATTTTTTCGGGTTTTAATGCGGTGCGCAGCGATGACATTTTGTTTAGAGAGTCCTTCGGGTATTTATTCATCAGTGATCGATAGGAAATCATTCTCGAACATTACACCTTGAAAAGTGTTGAGAGATCTACGGACACTGAAAGTTAGTGGAATTTCGCCGAACGTCACAAGTTTCTGAACGTTGGAGTACTGAACATTGCTTTGAAGTTGGAGCAAGAGACCCCGCTGCTCAACTTAGTTACTTTGTAATTGTGGCTTATAATGTCTGTGAGGCACTTCGAAACAATGAATGGTTATATCAGACGAGCTTGTTTTCTATTGTTTTCACTCTGAGTAACTTGGTATTTGGAAAAACATTCTTATTTTATTTCGGGAAAAACTGAGAAGCTGCTTCGGTCCGCCTTTTTTTTATGGAGGCGATCATTCAGTTGCGAAGAGGAAGCTATAAACATTGCTGTTTTTCGGCCACGGTGTCAGCCACCCACAATAGACCCCAACTAAGGGACGGGACAGGAGCTTATAAGCAAGCCCTGCCTACGCCAGCTGTACACAATAACTATAACCTATTATGAGAAAACTCAAGTTAACTACTCCGCACTAGGTTAACCCTCGCCGCCAGGAAAACAGGAAATAATAAGAAGGACAGTTGTAGAAAAGGGTATAGGAAAGTGAATGATGAATGGGGAGGATAGGAAAAGGCGACTGCTGATTTGCTATGGGTGATTCAGCCCGGGGGTGCCGTCTATAGGAAGCGTGGGCCAAAGTGGTGTGTTGCCTCCGCCGAGGGGGCCTTAAAGGTCAAAACACTCGGCATCAGCTTAACCACCAGGATCTGCTATTTCCCAGACACGCAGATGCCACACACGGCTAAGTGTGGGTGCTCAGGGTCCGTGGTTTCGCACAGCACAAAAACCATATGCCCCCTGCGGGGTAGTTCGAAAAATGGAAACAAAAAATCCAACGTTCAGAAAATAATAATAGTAGTTGAGTATCCATAAGATTGCTTAATAACATGATACCAATATAAATGCTCTAACACCTGAAGATCATGACAAAAAGTGTCACAAATATAGGATAAAATGAATGCGAGCAATAGGGCGTACCCTGTCCCCGTAAATTGAGTGCTCGAGCCACGGTTGAGATGCACGGTAAGTCAAGCCTATCCTGCTCATCGGAAGGTGTAGGATGTACACGAAGAGAATTTAATGTTTATATACATACTGTGAGCATTCCAAGGATCCTCTTCTTTCACGTGTACATACCATCGTCTTCTGCATCATCCCGCAGCGCCACCGGTGGCACACGCCTCATTTGTCCATCAGAATAAACTCCAGACACGGCATCCCTTGCCTTGCCATCTCGACCTGGTCTTCGTCTACAAGTGTTGAGGTGCGGGGTATAAAAACGCACGTTACCCGCCGACCAACAGCACTATACAAAACACTATAAGATACATATATAAAATAAGCTGAAATACATGATTCCTCAGAGAGGGAAAAACAGCAGAAGAAGGGTTCTAATAAAACAAGACTGGCATCTCAAGTCTGCTCCCCCGTACATCATAGAAGTGCGTGTGCCAGCGCCTCGCCATCAGTTTCAGACTCCCCAGACATACTTCCAGATGACGAGGCGCAATCTCTGCAAGGATGGGTGCTTTGCGCGGGCGGGAGTGCGGCGTGCCTCAGCGAGGCATCTGCGGCGCCATAATAAAAGCAGAACTACAGTGAACCTAAGATATTCGAAAGGGTTGCGGCAGTGCCTGACGCCGGGGTTCAAAGGGACGTTAAACATCATATATGCGAGACGCCACATTGTTGTCGCAACTACACACTCGAAAAAACTTGCGAGAGGCTCTCGGGAGCACCGCAGTTGGTACACTGGTAATTATGCGCGATACCCCATCTGGCAAGCGGAGGACGCCCCAGCGCCCAAGCCAGTCAAAATCGCGCACTTCATTTCGCAGCCGTCAAGCTGCCCACGCTCGCGATTTGGGGACAGTGGTCTCACTATTGCTCATCAGCTGAGAGCCTGCGAACGGCGACTAGTTCGCTGATGCGTATGGCTGATAGGTCGCCTATATTCGCCTATCTGACAGGTCGCCATCGAGAGTCAACTTTGTCTCGGCAGCCTAACGGTAAAAAGGCAGAGGTATGTCTGCTTTTGTACCGAGGTGATGTCCGGGTGTAAACACAGGGCGAGCCGTGCTCATCCAGTACAGAATGAGCGAGCGACCAGGGTAAGACTGCTCCGGTTATAGCCTCTCCACCAGCCTTAACGCGAGTACTCGAGCCACTGTCGGGATGCACGGCAGGCCAAGGCCTCCTCTGCTCGCCCGAAGGTGTAGGATGTGGCGGGTGACTAGCGCTGTTCTGCTGCCCCAAACAAAGGTCGCTATAAAGGAGGCGAATCGGTTCACCACACGGCGCGAGATTGTCGCGATACGCACCACATAAAGGGTGAAAGCGCACTCTCGTGTCTTGATGACTGTGACTTTAGCATTAAGCGTAAGGTTGGAACGCGCTGCGTCAGAAACGGCGTGCATTGCTCGCGGAAGAACTACGTCTCAGATGCGGGGAGAGACCCCGCTTGACTAAAACAGCACACAAAGTACACGCACGGCGTCCACAAGCGGTAGGGTGGCGGCTGAGGGGCCCCTGAACGGACAGAAGCGGAGTGCGTTGCTCTTCCTGGGGGTGTTGAGCTGCACTGCAGATACAGCTGCGTAACTTGAAAAAATGTTCAGAAACAATGAAACTGTCATGGCCACTTACGAAGAGTGAAATGTCCTCCGCGTATGCAGATACAATGACCATACCCTGTCCAACTGATTAAAAAGCCTTGAATACGCCTGTTCGCGGGGACACTACGTCGCAGCGGGTCGAGCGAAAGTATGAAGAGAACCGGCGTCTCTATAAGTCCCTATAAGGGAGGCGAGTCAGTTCGCCACACGGCGCGGGATTGTCGCGATACTCGCCACATAAAGGGTGAAAGCGCACTCTCGTGTCTTGATGACTGTGACTTTCACATTAGGCGTAAGATTGCAATGTGCTACGTTAGAAAGGGCATGCATTTCTCGCGAGAGAACTACGTCCTAGATGTGGTTACAGACCCCGCTTGGCTCAAACAGCACACCAAGTACTCGGACAGCGAACCAAAAGCGGTGCAGTGGCAGCTAAAGGGTCCTTGAACGGACCGAAGCGGAGTGCGTTAATATTCCGGGGGGGGGGGGGGGGGGGGGGGGGGGGCTGAGCTGCACTGCAGATATAGCTGCGTATTCTGAAAAGAGTTTTAAAAACAAAGAAACTGTCGTGGTCATGCATGACAGGGTGAAATTTCGTCCGCGTATGCAGGTACAATGACCGTCTCCTGTCCAACTAATGGAAAATCTTGAAAACACCTGTCCGCGGCGATCTTACGCCGCAGCGGGTCGAGCGCATTGGTGTGAAGAGACCCGGCGAGTGCGGCTACTCCGGACGCACTTCCTGCGTAATCGGAAAGCTGCCGGCAATTTGGCCATTTAGTAATAGTTCGCCACCAAGGCCTGTGTAACGGCCCCGTAGGAGCTGACCGAATTTATCAGGAAAGCCAAATGAGCGCAGCCCGGTGAACAAGTAACCATGTTCAATGTAGTCGAATGTCTTCGCCTGGTCGAAGGCAATGAAATCTTAAGTGATCCGTTGGCACAGGCGTATTCAAAGACGTCCCTACTAGGGGTCAGCGAAGCAAACACCGATCATCCAGGTATCGCACAGGACTGGTATGGGCTAACCACATCCTGTAGGTAGGTCCGCATCCTAGGGACCTGCACTGTGGCCAGAGGTTAGAGTCGGTGTTAAGGATGCTAATCAGTCGCCACAATGAGGGACTCGATGACGTCATGTCCTTCTTCAAAATTAGAACAATACTGCTGACATTGAATGAGGATGGCTTCGCGCCGTTCTCGAATAACAATTTACGAGTCTAAGAAAGACCGATGATTTCAAAGGATGTGGAATAAAAACCGGCTACTAGTCCGTCAGGATCGGGCGCGGTCGAGTGGGTCATGGCGCCTAATGCAAAGCACACCTCCTCTAAAGTTGCTCGCTCCTTAAGTGCAGAGCATGCGTCTTCTGTAAATTGCAAAAAAGGTGCACAGAATGTGCACACAGGTTCTTTAAAATCCTCCTCCTGGTCGAGGCCTTGCGACGAAATGCTCGCTAAACAATTTGTGGATGTCCGCGGATTTCGAGGACCTAGTGCTGTCCACACGCATGACGCTCTCCACGCGAGTTCACCTGTTATTGCGATGGTCAACGGCTAGAGCGTGTCCCAATTCCGCAGCATCCTGAAGCGGCACATAGGATTGTCTCACGGAGATTAATGCGCGCGAACTGTCCTCCAGGATACGGTGATAACGCTCGCGCAGCATCTCGAGATCTTCGCGCATCGTGAACCCAAGCGCTCCGCAGCCACGTGCGATTCACATCAGAGCAAAACGTTACCCAGCGCGGTCGTAATGCGGACGTGCCATGCCTTCCCCACACAGAACATCCCGCCAGCGTGGTTTCAGCGCATCCCATGTAGCAGGAGTAATGTCACTAACCGCGGTCACAGAGAAGCACAACTCTCCGCGTATATCAGCGAGGCATCGATCGTCGTGGAGCACTGCTGCATCCATGTGCCACATTAGGGGGCTGTCTGTACGACCAGGAGCTGCTCTCAGAGTAACACAAATAGAATTTAATCTGTACATACATACATACATACATACATACATACATACATACATACATAC
>JAJIZL010125471.1:55991-89858 GCA_023969395.1 Amblyomma maculatum | reverse complement strand
ACATACATACATACATACATACATACATACATACATACATACATACAAAAACGCACATTACCCACAGACCAATTGCACTATACAAAACACCATCCATTACATATGTGGAGCGAAAGAACCATGCGTGCACACATAAAGAGAATTATTGAGTACATACATACATACCCACAAGTGCGGTCACATCCCAACTGTCGGCAGTTACAAAAATTTCCCCGGAAACAATGCGTTCGCAGCACGTCGGTAAGTTCGTCGGATCGGGTCGTCGCCGCTCGGGCCGTAGCGTCAAATCGTCGGGTGGAGGCTGTTTATTCTGAGCCGTAGCGGCGGCCTCATCCCCGGAGGTCTCCGTGTTTAGTTTCCCGGTGAGGGGACGTGCCTCTGAATTGCCCAGAGGAGGAGTATCGACTGGGTGACCCAGAACGCCTCGGGGATGACGATCGCGGCTGCCGTTGCTGTGACGTCGTGTGCATCTCGTTAGCAGCCAGGTATTCCTCAATCTCCTGTGGTCTTTCTCCATAGCGAAGTCGAGGCGCGTTCGGTGGGAATCCTCTTAAGCCCATTCTCCGGTATGGGCAATTGCGTAGAATGTGGCCAGGCTCGCCGCAGTGATAACAGAGCGGCCGTCTGTTGGGTGTGCGCCACAAGTGCGCCTTGCTGATGGCTGGACGCTGGTCTTGCTGTGGCTCGATGGGGCGCAGATCTTGTTGCTGCTCGACGGGACGCAGGTAGCGAGGCGGTGGCCCGGCAACGGGGCGGAATGAATGTGGCTCGGGGGCAGGTCGACGTAGGACATCACTATACGTCATAATGCATGGCTCTGATTGTGGTGCTGGTGGTGGCTGCACTGCTCGCCGGATTTCATCACGAATGACGTCTCCGGTAGAATAATTCACTGCAGGTGGTGCATTCAAGTGGAGGTTCTGCAGTTCTTCGCGAACGATGCTCCTCACAAGTTCCCGCAATGCCTCGTGCCTAGTTGCGGCACGGACGCGCAGTAGGGTGTGGCCGCTACGCTTGCCTGACGGCCGTATTGGGTACAGCGTTCCCGCAGTGAACGTTCCATGCTCGTAGCTTCTCTCGCAAAAACTGCGACAGTTCTTGGAGGGTCAGGAATGAGGCCAGCGAACAACTGTTCCTTCACCCCGCGCATGAGGTGCCGTACTTTTGTTGCCTCGGGCATGGTAGTGTCGGCCCGATTGAAAAGTCGCGTCATGTCTTCGACAAACATGGCCACGCTCACATTTGACTGCTGAGACCTCGAACGGATTGCTATCTCTGCGTTTTCTTTGCGCGTACTCGAGCCGAACGTTGTGAGCAACTCACGGCGAAAGACGGCCCAGTTGACGAAGGACGTCTCGTGGTTCTCAAACCACGTCTTGGCCGAGTCTTGCAGCGCGAAGTACACATTCATTAGCTTCCGCTCGTCGTCCATTGGTTGAATGCGGCCACACGGTCAAAATTGGCCAAACCAGTCTTCGACATCCTCGAACCGGCGACCGTGGAATGATGAGGGTGATCGAGGTGCGAGAAGGACGTACGGTGGGGCGTTGCTGGAATGCTGACTTGTCTGGCTGCCCGTCGTGGATGTCATGGTTCGTAGAGAAATGGACAGCGGTTCAAACTCAGGTTGTAGGCCTCGGAGGCGACGGCTGGCTTTATGGACAGGAGTCGCGTCCACGCATTGATGAGCAGCATCACTGACGTCTTCGGAGGCAACGTACATGGGATCTTACCCAGCACCTCCACCAAATGTCACCAACACACGTAGCAAGCAGCACAACAACCGAGCTGGCCCTTTTTAATCAAGCGAAACTTGAGCGAGACGAGGATGACGCTCAGCCACGCGCCAAGACATTCGGCCACTTGGTGGCACTAGAAGATGGGCAGCGGTGTGTCAATATATATTACATAAATACAAAACGCACATTACTCACAGATTAATAGCACTATAGAAAACGAAAGGGTACTATACAAAATAAACTCAAATACATGATTCTTCAGACAGAGAAAAACAAAAGGAGGCTGTTCTAATAAAACAAGACTGGCATCTCAAGTCTGCCCCGCCGGGGTGGTGCAGTGGTAAGACGCCCGACTACTGTGCTGAAATACTCGGGTTCGAACCCGACCTCGGCGGCTGCGTTTCGATGGAGGCGAAACGAACAGGCGTCCGTGTGCTGTGCGATGTAAGCGCACGTTAAAGATCCCCAGGTGGTCGAAATTCCTCCGTAGAATTCCTCTATGACTCCTCTTTCCACTTGAACTCCCACCTTCCTCTCTTCCCTTACCGCGCGGTTCAGGTGTCCACAGAAACAAATGTGACAGATACTGCGCCTTTCCCTTCCTATGATTCCCTTCCTATGAACCAATTAAACAATTATTCTCAAGTCTGCTCCCTCGTACAACATAGAAGCGCGTGTGCCAGCGCCGCAGAAACCGCGCATTGCCATCCGTTACAAACTGGCCAGCCAGATACTTCCAGATGACTAGGCGTAGTCTCTGCAACGCTGGGTACATTGAGCGGGCGGAGGTACGGCGCGCCTCAGCGAGGCACCTGCGGTGCCACAGCACAACCAGAACCACATTGAACACAAGATGCTGGAAAGGATTGCGCCGGCTCGTGACGCCGGGGTTCATACGGACGTTAAACATCTATTATGCGAGCCGTCACATTGTTCGCGCAATTACACACGCGAAATTGAATTAGCTGGGGCTTAGCTAAGGTTAAGCTTGGATATCTCGAAGCGAAGACCTTCGGAGATGCTTATGGTTTAGCTTATGGTTATGGTTTACGATTTAGTCTATGGATATGCCTACGGTATAGCTTTTTGGTTATGCTTTATGATTTAGGCGCGTGGTAGCGGCCACCTGCGCCGCATATGATGTGCACGCGCCGCAGCGGCGAAACGTCAGGCAACAGCGTCGGCGGAGGCCACCTGCACCGTGCGTTACGGCACTCGTGCTCCGACATACGCCGGCTTACGCGAACCGCGGTGTTGACCAGCGTAGTAAAGCATTATGCTTCAAAATTGCGGCCTTTCTTTGATGTCTCTTAAGAGAAAAATGGCGAAAGCCGACCCTTCCTCTCCTATCTTTTGTCTCACATCGTTTACCTTTTATCAGGATCCATCGCAGTGCTGCATGTAATTAGGAAAAAACGGATTGATTTATAGCAAGGGAAAGGGGCGGTAACCGTCTCACTTGGTTTCTCTGGACACCTCAATCGCGCCGTAAGGGAAGTGAGGAAGGTGGAAGTGAAAGTATAAAGAGAGAAAGAGAAGCTGTAGAGGAGGGCTACGGAGTAATTTCGACCACCTGGGAACTTTAGGCTAGGACAGGCAGGCCATCACCGCTTGCGGCGCGGGCTAGCCTGCCACCGAATTTTTATCTGTGGAGTGGAGTGGAAAACTTTATTAAGTATATTTAAGGGAGGGGGATGTGTAGGTGGGGTCCCTAGTCCGGGACTCCAGCGGCTGCCGCTGCTACCCGCGCACGTGTCACGATGGCCCGTTGGGCCTCTAGTCCAGAGCTGGATAGGGCAGCCTCCCACCCCTCAATTGTTAGCACTGCATTCGGATCATCTGGAGGATTGTGTGGGCAAGTCCACAGCATGTGGTGCAGGCCTGCCTTTTCCCCGCAATATTTGCATTTGGGGTCGCAGAACCCGGGGTGTACTGTATTTAAACGGGCTGGTGTGTTATATGTACCTGTCTGTAGGCGTCGCCATCTAACTTCCTCCGCTTTGGAGAGCCCCTTGGCTGGGGGTAGATATTTTCTGCGAGAGAGTCTGCAGTGCTGTAACCCCTCCGCATACGTCGCCAGAGGGCCGGGATGGGGCGGTGTGGAGGATGGAGGGGTCGAGTCCCGGAGGAGGAGAGCTCGGGCAGCGGCATGGGCGCACTCGTTCCCTTCCACGCCTTGATGTCCCGGTGTCCAGACGAGGCATTTGTCTTGTTCGGGGTGTCCATAATCTTTCAATATTCTGGCAGCCTGGGGACATATTCGCCCTTTGATGTAGTTGCGGTAGGCAGCCATAGAGTCTGTTATTATATAGACGCAGGTGGTATGCGTGGCGGCTAAAGCAACGGCCACCTCCTCCGCCATTTCTATATTGTCATCGCAGATGGTGAGGGCATCAACCAGTTGTTGTTGGTGAATCACAACCGCTACCGTGTACCCCGCTTCTGACTTTGCTGCGTCTACGTAGTAGGATTCAGTGTCCGTCCCGTACTTTTCCTGGATTTATTTGGCCCGCGCCTTCCGGCGCCCCTGGTGGAACAGAGGATGCATATTGCGGGGTAGGGGATTTGCTATGAACGAGTCTGACCACCCGGGCGGTATAGCCTGTTTTTGTACGAGACCTTGCGGGCTAGTCAGGTTAAGGTCCATAAGAACGGTCTCGCCCGTGCGGGTTGCTGCTAGTCGATTTATCTGGGTGGCGCGTTGGGCGGCAAGGAGTTCTTCGGCTGTATTGTGCACCCCTAATTGCAAAAGACGTTCTGTGGAAGTGCTTTGGGGCAGGCCCAGCGCCTTTTTAACTGCGTTTCGTATAATGACGTCGATTCGCTTATAGTCTCCCGTTTTGAGGTGCAGATACGGTGTCGAATACACAATTCTATTAATGATGAATGCTTGAACCAGGCGCAGGGTGTCTTGTTCGAGCATACCCCTGTTGTTGGTAGTGACCCTGGCTATCATACGCGCAACCTGCAGACTGGTGTTTTTGAGCCGAGTGAGGGCGTACACATTTCTGCCCTTGTCGTTGATGTAAAGCCTTAGAACCCTGATGGTTTCCTTCTGTGGTATTGGGTTTCCATTGAGGTTGACTTCAACAGTGGGTCTGCGTTGGCGGGAGCTGTGTAGTACCAGCAACTCCGACTTTTCGGGGGAGCAAGTAAGGCCGCTGTTAGCGGCGTAGGCTTGCACGATGGTTACGGCCTCTTGAAGGCGGTCTTCGATTTCCGCGGTAGAATAGGCCGTGGTCCAAATAGTGATGTCATCTGCGTAGAAGGCGTACCGTAGATGCGATACCTGATTTAGCTGTGCTGGGAGTTTGATTAAAGCTATATTGAAAAGTAAGGGTGATAGAACAGCACCCTGTGGCGTGCCACGTGTGCCTAGCTGTATTTGGCTGGGTTCTGCCAGACCGAGGTCGGCGTAGACGGTACGACCGTGAAGGAAATCTTTAACATATGCATAGGTCTTTGCACCACAATTGATGTGGCTCATATTTTCCAAAATAGAGTGGTGCTTTACGTTATCAAACGCCCCCTTGAGGTCAAGAGCGAGAATTTTCCTGAAGAAAGGCTTGTTAGGGGGGTTTATGACTTCTTCTTTAAGCTGCAGGAGTATATCTTGGGTGGATAGGCCAGGCCGGAATCCGAACATGGTGTGTGGGTACAAGTCGTTTTCTTCAAGATATCGGGTGAGCCTGATGTGTATCGCCTTCTCCATAACTTTCCCTACGCAGGAGGTGAGAGAGATGGGCCGTAGATTGTTAATATTTATGGGTTTGCCCGGTTTGGGGATGAAGTGCACCTCCGCAGTCTTTCACTCGTTTGGCAATCGGCCCATGCGCCAACAGTTGTTAATGTAATTCGCGAGCTGCGCGAGGGCTGCGTCGTGGAGATTGGCGAGGAGTCCCACCATGATCTTGTCTTTTCCAGGAGCTGTGCCTCTGCGCATGGCTAGGATGGCGGCCTGTATTTCTTTGACGGTGAATTCTGCATCTAGTTTCTCGTTGGGCTGCCCATTATATGGAGGGAGGGGGTCCGTGTCGACTCTGGGGCAGAAGTACTTTTGTTTGATGGTTTGTACGAGATCTCTATTGGAGCCGCGGTAACCATGTAGAGCCCTAGCAAGGTTCTTGCTTTGGTCGCTTTTGGAGTTGTTTGGGTCAATGAGGCATCTGAGTAAGCTCCAAGTTTGTTTCGAGCTAAGGTTACCACTCAGGAAATCACATCTTGTCAGCCAATTTGATTGAGCAAGGTTCCATGCATAGTCCTCTGCAGCTTGCGTTAGGGTTGCGATGCGGCGTTTGAGCGTTCTGTTGTGGCGCTGGTGGCGCCAACGTTTCACCAGGCCTCTGCGGGCGTCCCACAGGTGCAGGAGATGGGAGTCAATAGCAGGGCGGTCTAAAGATGTTTTCAGGGTTCGGGTGTACTTAGTGGACAGGTGCCTAAGGTCCGATACCCAGGAAGCGTAATCAGTGATATCTGGGTGATCAAGGTCAGCTTGCTCTTTTCGAAACGCGGTCCAATCAGTGATTTTGGCGGTACCGCGCATATGTCGATGCGTTTTGCTTGCAAGATGGATGATCAGAATGAAATGGTCACTGCCTAAAGTTTCCAGTGTGTTTTCCCATAGGCAAGCTTTACATCCGTGGGTTAGTGTGAGATCGGGGCTGGTGTCACGCGTGACACTGTTGCCAAGTACAGTAGGTTGGGTCGGGTCCTTCAGCATGGTAAGCATGAGGTTCGATATGGTGTCTGCTAGGATGCGGCCTTTCTTGTTTACTTTCGGGTAGCCCCAGGATGGGTGTTCCGCATTGAAATCGCCCAAAATAAGGAGCGGAGCTCCTCGGGCGACAGTGAGTGCCTTTGTGAACACCCTGGCGCAAGGAAAGGCAATTTGGGTGGGTTTACTGTAAATGTTGAGAATGTAGGTGCCCGTACCGTTGCGGCGTCTAGGTAGGATTTGTACAAAGTCGTACACTACATCATCTTCTTCTTCTAGATCTAAAGCAAGTGCAGTATAATCCTTGTGAACCATAATGCAAGTTGCCTGAGTGCGTTGGTGTGTGGAGTAATTAATGAGTTTTGCGGAGTTGTTAACCTTCTGTAAAGCGATGACATCTGGTTGGTTTGGGAGAGAATCAATGTATTGTTGGAGTGAGGCTCTCTTACGGCGGAAGCTGCGGCAGTTCCACTGTAGGACGCTTAAGTTGTGGGTGGTTGCTGTCCGGGCGGTAGGCATGGTACAGGTGGAGAAGATTCTTCTGAAATGGAACGCATAGGTTCGAGGGTGGGTTCGAGGCAGGATTCCAAGTCTTCGTCCGCGACAGCGTGTCGGCGACGGAAGCCTTTCAATCGTGGGGAGGCAGACCGCATGAGTTCCGCCACCTGTTGTTGTAGGTGCGCTATCTTTGCGTCGTGAACTCGTTGGTTTTGAAACATAGGTTCTAGTAAGAGCTTAATTTCTTCCCTCATCTGTGGCACGACTGGTTGCATAGCCTCCTGAATCATCTGCCGCATACTTTGAAAAAGTTCTGTCCTTAGGTTATCTATAGCCTGGGTTACCCACGTTTTAATTTCGGTATACTGCTCGGGTTCCCCTGTGGCTTCAGATCGGATGATAGGGGAGTTGGGTGCGAGTGGAGAGGCGCTAGTGTCAGTGGAGGGTAGGGGGTTGGTTTGCGTGGGTGATGTGTTGTTTTGGGGTTGAGATAGGAGCTGTTTTAACCGGCGGTTTTCGGCTTCGAGCGTGTTGAGCTTATCTTGCATTTTCGTTTGTGCCAACAACTGAGGGGAAGTAATGGCTACCCTAGCCCAGCTCACCTTTTGTGCGGAGCCGTCTCGCTTGTCTTCTCTTTGACTGCCGCCTCGCCGCCCAGGTGAAGTGCTGGAACGCCGGGAGTTTGCAGAGCCTCCGCTGGACGACCGCAGGCGCTGATGTTTATGTGGCTCATGGTGCTGCAAGCGTTGTCTGTCCCTGGATGAGCGGGTGCTGGTTTGATCGGTGCCAGATCGCTGACCTGGGGGGGTTGGTGTCCGATATTTAAGTTTGCATTTGTTTGAGTTGGTGAGGTGATCGCCTCCGCAGGTGAAACAGGTAACTGTGCACTCATGGCCAGAAGATGGGTTCTGAACACCACAGGAGGGGCAGCATGACGCGTCCGGATGAGGACAGACGTCTTGGCGATGGCCTACCTGGCCGCATTTCAGGCACGTCGGTTTGGTTTCTTGCATAGCCGGACCGGGGTCGCTTGCTGGTAGAAGAAGATGTGTCGGGGTAATTTGTGCCCGTCAAATGTGAGGGCTGCCATGACTGTTTTCCCAAGGCGGCGAACGCCGATTTTTATCTGTTGTAGGCCGTCATTGCACCCGCCACCGCTTTGGTGGTGGATGACGGTTGCTGTTGCAGTGCGCGTCATTGTTTCCCTCTTTCTTTCCTTTATTTTCTCTTCTGTTTGCCTGAGGCACCGAAGGTGGCAGCTACAGAGCCAGTAGCAGGCCCGTGCATTTTCTTTTCCTTCTTCCTACAGCCACAACAACGCTGACATCGCACAGCACGCGGGTGCCTCTTCGTTTCACGTCCATCGAAACGCACAGGCGTAGTATGTCACACGTTCTCCGGCAAGGGTGAGTTTGGACGGTAAACCAGCGCTCCTGACGCGTAGCGTTCATTGCCACGAGTTCAAGTGTTGTATTAGATGGTGAGAACGCTACACAAAAACTAATCTCACTACGGTGCCGGAGTACCCGGAAGCGAACCAGACCGCGGCGGCGGCGTTTCGACGGAAGCGAAACGAAGAGGCGTCCGTGTGCTGCGCGATGTCAGCGCATGTAAAGATCCCCAAGTGCTCGAAATTACTCCTCAGCACACCACTAAGGCTCCTAACTTAGAGCGCAGCTCTTTGGCACCCGTTCCTGGGCTTGTTGTTGTTGTTCCTGTAGGAAGGAGGAAAAGAAAATGCACGGGCCTGCTACTGGCTCTGTAGCTGAACCATCTCCGCTGCCTCGTGCAGACAAGAGAAAATAGAGAAGAAAAGGCAGACGGAGAGAAAGACGCGCGCCGCAACAACTGCCGTCGCCCACCACCGAAGCGGTGGCGGGTGCAATGACGGCCTACAGCAGACAAAACTTCGGTGGCAGGCGAGCCTCCGCCGCAAGCGGCGGGGACCTACCGGCCCCAGCCCTATCAGGGGAGACCCTGCTCCGTCGTCGATATCGGCCGCGTCGGCCTCGTAACCAATTCCGCCCTCCTTTCATCTAACCAGTTCGAGCCGGCGCTTCGGCAACCGGAGCCTCGCAGGAAGAGGGGGGTTACACTCAGCGGCGAATGATGGGGGAAGGAACGCGCATAGCAACCGGAGAACACGAGGAAAAAATGAGCGGGGCGGGGGGGGGCGCCGGAACGTCGCTAGTGATTCAAGACAACGTTACTGCGTTGACTGATTTATTGGAAGGAAAAGGCGCGGTAACTGTCTCACTTGTTTTCTGTGGACAACTCAACCGCGTCGTAAGGAAAGAGAGCAAGGTGGGAGTGAAAGTGGAAAGAGAAAACGAGGATCGGTCAGTCGCTGCTATCTGTTCATCGCGGAAGGTTCCTCGGGCGCAATCTCCCGAAAACTGAATTGCTCTCTTCATTTCTTCGACCACAAAGGTTCTTTTCTCCCGATAACTGAATTGCTCTCTTCATTTCTTCGACCACAAAGGTTCTTTCATGACAGCCAAGAACTGTCAGTGGTGGTGGTGGTACAAACTTTATTCATTAAAGGCCAAAAAAATTGAAAAAGTAAAATTATGTTGCCTCCGTTCCGTGGGTGGCCTTCCGGCTGCTGGTCGTGGCCTCCAGGTCACGCCTGGCGGCGACTTCCGCTGCCCAGGTCGTAAGCCGCTGTTGAATATACGGCTCCGAGCTGGCAAAAGCAGCCTCCCACAGCTGCGGGCTGTTTATTTGCCAGGAGACGGGGGGAAAATGCGCCGGACAAGAGTAAAGAATGTGAGCATAGTCTGCTCGGGGAGAGCTGCAAAGCGTGCATTGGGGCGAGAAGGCACCGGGGTGAATAAGGGCAAGGCGTGCAGGGGAGAGGAAAGTGTGGGCCTGTAAATGGCGCCACGTATTCTGTTCGATTTTAGATAGGGACTTGTGAGGTGGAGGGAGGGATAATCGGGAGTTGCGGTAGTGGAGGGTGATGTCATGGAAGGTGAGGAGGGAGTCACGCGTGTCCATCCCGGGGTGGAGGGGGCCAGCTCGGTCGGTCATTTTGCGAGCGATAGAATTTGCCGCCTCATTTCCAGGGTGCCCCGCGTGAGCCGGAACCCAAAATAGTTGGATAGATCGGGAAGGGGGGGAGGAGTGCTTAAGGATATTGAGCGCAGAGGAAGAGATTCTACCCTTTGCAAAGTTGCGGACTGCGGTCTTAGAGTCGCTAAATATGAAAAGGGCTGGTGTGCTGGCAATGGCGAGGGCGATGGCTGCTTCCTCTGCGGCAATGGAAGTGAGACCGTGGATAGTGGCGACGGAGAATTTCTGGCAGTGGAACGGCCGTGGTTTCCGCGGAAAGCGGAACACGCTGCAGCTCCACCTCCAGAACATCCCTCCCTCCGAGCTCCCCGCTTTATTCGCCCTCCAAGAAACTTTCTCCCCAGTTAAGCTGCGCGACTTCACTGCTTTCCATCCTTCTTCCTCATCCCCCCCGAACATTGCTACTCTGGTTCACCGCAACTACACGGCGATAGAGCATTCTCTCGACGTTCCAGAGTGCACGCACCTTTTCCTAGAACTCCTCCCCCGGCGGCGACAGGATGCCAGTCTCTTTGTTCTTAATGTCTACAGTCCTCCTCGCACACCTTCAGCTCCTCTCCTTCTCCTTCTACGCAAAGCCCTTTTTCGCGCACATCGCAACGCGCTCCTCATTCTTGGGGATTTCAGTGCACATCACGTCAGCTGGGGCTATCCCGGGAACAGTAGGAAAGGTCTCGCGCTGTAGATATTCATCCAGAACGAACAGTTATCCGTCCTTAATGATTTTTCTGACCCAACCCGCATCGGCTCCAGCGTCCAACGCAACACTAATCCGGACCTTTCCATCTGCGAAAACGTCGTGGATGCAGCGTGGACGAACACCTGGGTCTTTCTCGGCAGCGACCACTATATCCGGTCCATCTCTTTCTCTCTTCCTAGCCTATCCTCCCGCCAGCGTCTGAGCCAGGTAGTCGACTGGGATCGGTTCCGCCACTCACGGCAACATGCCCCCACCTCCATCTCAGACCTTTCTGAATGGACTGCCACCTTGCTCAAAGATGTTTCATCCACCACCTCTACCGTCCCTACCCCTCCTCACTCCTCCACGGCTGACAGCCGCCTCCTTCACCTATGGGAGGCGCATCATTACCTGCACCGCCGCTGGCTTTCACAAAAACACAATCGCTCACTACGCCTCCGCCTTGCCCGCCTGGGTATGGAAATTGAGGAGCACCACTCATACCTCACCAGGCAACAGTGGGGCCAGGCATGCGACCGCATGGCCGGTAACCTCGGGCTGAGGGATACGTGGGCGCTCCTACGTGCCCTCCTTGACCCGTCGCATGTCAAGGCCACGCAACGCAGGGATGTGACGCGCCTCCTGCAATCCTCACCGCTATCTGATTCCGATTTCCTTCTTGCACTCCGAGATCGCTATCTCTGCACTTCCCCTCCGTCCCCCCTCCCTTCTTACATCGGCACCATTAATTCTGTGCTTGAAGCAGATATCACTTTGGGGGAGGTTTGTGCGGCGCTACATAAGCTCCGCACCACTTCCGCACCAGGAGCAGACCAAATTTATAATAAGGCCCTTCGTAACCTGGACACATCATCCCTAGAGGCCATTACGGACCTCTTTAACAAACATTGGCACGAAGGCACCCTGCCTTCTGAGTGGACCCACGCTAAGGTGACCTTCATTCCCAAGCCCGGCAAACCCATAAACATTCAAAATCTCCGTCCTATTTCCCTCACCTCTTGTCTCGGTAAGCTCTTTGAGCACGTAGACCGCTTACAGAGCTTCCTCGAGGACAAACATCTCTTCCCCGATTCGATGGTCGGCTTTCGCCCATCCCTCTCTACACAGGATGTCATGCTCCAGTTCTCCGAAGAGGTCCTTCACCCTCTTCACGCCAAGCGCACTCGCGCGATCATGGCACTGGACTTGACAAAAGCATTTGATAATGTCTTCCATACCGCCATCCTAGACGCCCTTTCTACCCTTAACGTGGGCTCCCGAATCCAGAGTTACATCAAGGCTTTTAATGCCCATCGCACGGCTGAGATCTCATTCTGCACCACCCCGCCGGGGTGGCGCACTGGTTACGGTGCTCGACTACTGTTCCCAAAAACGCGGGATCGAATCCCGGCCTCGGCGGCAGCTTTTCGATGGAGGCGGAAAGCAAGGCGCCCGTGTGCAGTGCGATGTCAGTGCACGTTAAAGAACCCCAGGTGGTCGAAATTACCGGAGTCCTCCACTACGGCGTCTCTCATAGCCTGAGTTGCTTTGGGACGTTAAACCCCACAAACCAACCAACCATCATTCTGCACCCTCTCCTCTCCTGCTTTCCCTCTTGGAAATCGAGATACCCTCAGGGTTCTGTTCTCTCTCCCCTTCTCTTCATCACCCTTTTTTCGATGGCACGTGCTCTAGTTAGCATTCCTAACCTCTCCCATGCTTTCTACGCTGAAGATATCATCCTCTGGGTGACTACCGGCAATCTTGGTGAGATGGAAGCCGCTCTCCAGGCGGGCGCTAAAACGGTTGCCGATTATGGTCGCACGGTCGGGCTAGCTTGTTCCCCGTCCAAGTCGGAGCTCCTGCTCCTCCTGGCTCGAGGCATAGCTCCAACCTCATCTCCTTACCTTAACGTCGCTATCGAGGGACATCCCATCCCTTCTGTCTCTTGCATCCGTATTCTCGGTCTCTTTCTCCAATCCAATGACAAACACACTACTGTCCTTTCCCGCCTTACTACCACCGTCCAGCAGACGGTACGGCTGATCCGACGGGTCGCTAACCGACACTACGGCATGCGCGAGCACGACCTCCGTCGTCTTGTTCAGGCCTTTGTGCTAAGCCGCCTTGTCTACTCCCTCCCCTACCTCTTTCTGTCTCGTACCGAGGAAGACAAGGTCTACTGTCTCATCCGCCAAACCTATAAGTCGGCTCTCGGGCTTCCCACTTCCACCCCCCTTCTTGTCTACTGGCGATGGGCGTCCACAATACTCTTTCAGAACTTGTGGATGCCCATCGCGTGGCACAACTCGATCGTTTATCTCGCACCACCCTGGCAGAGCCCTTCTTACTTCCCTTCGCTTGACCCCTGTCTCCCCTATCTCTGTCACCCATCCCTTGCCCAGCTCCCTCTTCTCCATGCTCACTGTCAAGCCCCTTCCCAAGAACATGCACCCTGAGCATCATGCCGCTCGCCGATCTGCACGCGCCTCCACCCTCTGGTGCCACTACTGTACACGGTCTGACGCCGTGTATGCTGATGCGGCACCCTACCTCTCGCATCCCGCCTATGCCCTGGCCACTGTCTCTAATACACGAGCCCCCCTGTCAGTGGAGTGTTTCTTGAAGAAATGGGTGTGAAAAAATTTTAAAAGTTGTCTGTAATTGTACATACGTGTTTTGCTCGAACTCTGGCTCAATCTATCGAGGTGAAACTGCTAATGAGCTGCGCTGAAATTTCGCATTAGGAAGTAACGCAATCGAGGGCAATTTTTTCTCTTTCCAGTTTCACTCCCATCATCCTCTCTTCCCTTACGGCGCGGTTAAGGTGTCCACAGAAACAAGTCTGACAGACGCTGCCCCTTTTCATTTTTTGATGGTTGGTTGGTTGTACAACTTTTATTTCCATCGGAAACGGGGAGTCGTGCGCCCGCGGATTAGAGGCTGGCAGGTAGCCCTTGGCTTCTTGCGGCCTCTTCCGCCAGATGGACGGTGCGGTGCTGGATCGCAGGGTCCGCGCTTCGCAGCAGGGTATCCCAGGCTTCTCTACTTGTAATATTTTGCCCTATCCCTGGAGATTGTGGGCACTCCCAAATTATGTGGTCGAGGGTCCCTCTCGCCCCACAGTGTTTGCAGACATCATTGTCCCTAAAGTCTGGTAGCGCGTGAAACGCCCAGACCGGGTTCATGAACGTATTAGTTTGTAGCCGCCTCCACGCGACAGCTTCTCTATTATTTAGCCTAACATCTGGCGGGGGTACCAGTCTACGTCCCAATTTATAATGGTCGATGATTTCCCCATAATTTTGCAGACGCTCGTCGTATGCCCAGTGTTCGGGGGGCTCGACGGCTACCCGGAAGTAGAGAGCTCGGGCTAGCTCGTGAGCCGCCTCGTTACCAGGGACGGCAGCGTGAGCGGGTGTCCAAATTAACTGAATTTTCCTATTTATTGTTCTTTGGGTGAGGATTTTGGCCGCCTCCGGCGATATCCTCCCCTTCCCAAAATTTTGAATGGCAGTTTTGCTGTCGCTAATTATGAACTTGGCTTCTGTTCCTACGCAAGCTAGCGCTATCGCAACTTCCTCCGCAGTCTCTATGTTGCGGCCTCTGATGGCTGCCGCGGATACCGGTGCCCCTCGGCCATCGACTACCGAAGCTACCGCCGCACCTGTTCTGCCACTTGCCGCATCAACA
Organism: Amblyomma maculatum; assembly: GCA_023969395.1. Lineage (NCBI taxonomy): Eukaryota > Metazoa > Arthropoda > Arachnida > Ixodida > Ixodidae > Amblyomma > Amblyomma maculatum. Next base: position 75,460 of record JAJIZL010125471.1, on the reverse strand, counting down.
TAGACTACATCCTTTGTTCCCATGTTCTTGAACCGTCGCTCTAGAGTTTCAGCTCGTTTGGCCCTTCTTTCGACATTAAATTCTGGATGCATATTCCTAGGGAAGGGCGGGACTACCAAGGCATTCCTGATTTCACTATTAATTGTGACTTTTTTTTGAACTCCCCTGTCTGGGTTGAGGCTTACTTTTGCAAGGATTACCCTGCCCGTCTCGGTCGTGCTTAGTCTCTCTAATTGGGAGACTCGCACTGCCTCCGCCAATTCTGCCCACGTGTTATGCACCCCGAGTTCGAGCAGTCGTTCGCTCGAGGTACCCATGGGCAGTCCTAGCGCCTTCTTAACGCATCTTCGAATCAGGCAGTCTAACTTCTCTTTTTCGCCGGCCTTGATGTCCAGGTAGGGCGTGGCGTAACTGATTCTGCTTATTACGTATGCCTGGATTAGTTTTAGTAAATTTCTCTCCTTGAGGCCTCTTCCTTTAGTGGCGACCCTCCTCAAGAGCCCGAGGGTTTGCATCGCGTAACTTTCTCATTTTTTCAGGACCTCTCCGTTGTGACCGTGGGATTGAATGACCATCCCCAAAATCCTGATCTGATCTACTTTTGGCACCGGTTAGCCCTCCACCTGAATATGAAACTCCCCGCTATTCTTGCAGCGGAGGTACTTTGGGTTATAAACGAACAACTCAGATTTATGCGGGGAGCACGAAAGTCCCCTTTTAGCCGCGTAATCGACAATGATGTCGGTCGCTGCTTGCAGGCGCTCCTCCGTACTCGCATCGCTCCCCTGGTTAATCCAGAGGTTAATATCGTCCGCATACATGCTAAAATTTAGCCCCTTGATTTGGTTAAGTTTACCCGGGAGGCCTCTCATTGCCACGTTGAATAGAAAAGGCGATAGCACTGAGCCCTGCGGTGTGCCTTTGCTTCCTAACTCTATCGTAGGAGATTCTAAATTTTGAAATATCATGCAGGCTTTTCTGCCCGATAAGAAGTCTTTTATGTAGTTGTACGTTCTCTCCCCTACTCCGAGCACTTCGAGCCCTTCGAGAATAGCCTCGTGCGTGACATTGTCGAAGGCCTTGGTGAGGTCTAGGCCCAGGATCACTTTGGCGTCTCTCGATCGCGAGTCTATGATATCATGCTTTAGTCGGAGCATTACGTCCTGCGTGCACAAGTGTGGTCGGAAACCGTCCATTTCATGCGGCCACAGGTTGTTTTGCTCCATGAAGCACGTTAATCTCGTCTGTATTACGTGCTCCAGCAACTTCCCTACGCATGAGGTTAGGGAAATTGGTCTCAAATTTTCCAATTGCGGGGGTTTTCCCGGTTTGGGTATTAGTATTATGTTTGCCGTTTTCCACTGATCTGGCAACTGGCTCGTTTCCCAAACTTTTCCAATGAATTCCGTTAGTAGACTAATAGAGTCATCGTCTAGATTCCTTAGCATTTTATTGGTGATCCCATCGGGGCCCGGGGCTGATTTAGTTTTTAGTCTTACAATTTCCGCCCTTACCTCTGCCTCCGTGATGGGGGCGTCAAGAGCCTCATTGGGCGTGCCACCGTAGCTCGGGAGTGGGGAACGCTGGTTGTCTGCAACGCACGTTTTTACTAACTTATTCATAAACGCCGCATCGTCACCTTCAAAGGTGTGCCTGACTTTTGTCAATCTTATTCCCGATTGAGTTTTTGAATTTGTTGGGTCCAGCAGATGCCGGAGCATGCCCCACGTTTTGGAGAGATTCATGCCTCCCTCCATTTCGTCGCATCTGCTGAGCCAGTTTTGTTCGCACAATTTGATCGCGTAGCTTTCAATTTCCTTGTTATGCCTCGCGATTCGTCTTCTAAGATTCTTGTTCCACTTTTGTTTCTTCAGCCTGCGTTCCATGCTTTGTTTAGCGTCCCACATGTGGAGCAGTCGGCTATCTGCTATACCAGGAGCGTCGTCTCCTACCAGCGTCTTTGTCGCCTCACCAACGTGGCGTTTGAGTGCCTCCGTCCATTCCTCAATGTTCTCAATTCGTTCTAATTGCGCGGTTGCCCTGATTTCTCTAAATTGATCCCATTCTGTAACGGCCGGTTGGCACGCCCTGTGCGTCTTGACACCCTCTTTGAGGACCGAAACGATAATGAAATGGTCACTGCCAAAATTTTGCTCAGAATTTTGCCAGTCTAAACCCTGTAAGTTTTTTGAAAATGTCAGGTCTGGGGATGTGTCCGCACATACGCTGTTACCCGTCCTCGTTGGATGATCGGGATCCGTATGGAGGGTGAGACCTAGCTCGTGCGTGTCCTCCCATAGCTGCCTACCTTTGGTGTCCTGTAAAGCATAGCCCCATTCTTGATGTCTGGCGTTAAAGTCACCAACAATCAGCAAGGGATTATTCCCGGTCGCCTTGATGGCTTTGCGCATAAGGGCCCTAAATCTAATTTTCTTTTGCTTGGGTGAGCTATAAAGGTTAAGAAGGAATAGACTGGGATCCTTCTTTCGTCCCGTTAATATCTCGAGAAATACGTTCTCGATATCTCTCGAATTCAAATCGTGTTCTATCACCGCTACATTGCGCTTGACAAAGGTCGCCACCGTCGATTTCACGCCTCTATCGCTGTTGAACACCTGGTATCCCATTAGTTTGGCTCCCTTCCCTGTTTCCTGAAGGGCGATTGCGAGGGGGGTCTCAGTTATGAGTGGAAGGTATTGCTGCAGTAGCGCTCTCTTGCGCTGGAAGCCGCGACAGTTCCACTGCCAAATTTGGTTTTCATTTACGCGCCTGGCCATTTTGTAGCTGGGTTAGCGTTTGCTCGACATTCTGCTGCCACGTGTTGACGGCTACGAGTTCAGTTCGAACTCTTTGCACTTCCCCTGCAAGTGCCTGTACCTGGCTCTGAATTTGGTTCATGAATTGGGTCATTTGGCTCATGAATGAATTCAATTTTTCGTCAAGCCTATTTTCGAGGGCTTGGAACGGGTCGGTTTCATTAATTTTGCGCTTCACCGGGGGCGGGCGAGACGCCTCAGTCGCCATTTGCTCATCCCCTTTCGCCGGTGGCGCCGCTTGTGGCGGGGCGACTGGCTGAGCAGGTGGCAGCTGCTTCGCGGGAGTGGGAGGCCCTTGCTTTGCCGCATGCTGTTTCGAATTTTGATTTTGCGTTAGCTTTTTAATCACCCCCTTAAGCTCCTCAATTTCTTTTTTAAGAATTTCGACTTCCTCGCCTTTCTTATCTTTCCTAGGTTTAGCCTGGGAGGCCCCGCTGTTGAAGCTTACATTTTTCTGGTCTCCGCTGGCGTTCCGCTTGGTCCATGGGTTGGCCGCGTCCCTCGAACTCGACCGTCTCCTGGACCCAGACCTGGAGCGTCCCATGGAGCGAGAACTGGAACGCCCTCGCTGCTGCGGTGGCGTCTCGTTAGCGGTGGATTCCAACCTTGGGAAGGAGTCTTCTCTAACGCGGAAGTCTCCTCCTCCTTCTTGCTTGGCTTTCGGTCGCCCTCTGTTGTCGTCGTGTGCTGGCTTATCCTTGACTTTTCGCTCCCATTGCTTCTTCTTCACCTCGTACGGAGTCCTGAACATTTCCTTACATTTTCGGTCACCAAGCAGGTGGCCCTTGCCGCATAGCTGGCATTTTGTCTCGCATTGGTGACCTTGCGGTGGCCTCTCCATTCCGCAGCTTCTGCACTTGAGGTTGCTCGGGTCCGGACAGACGTCCTCCCTGTGACCGAGTCTTCCGCAGGCATTGCAAACCTCATATTTTTTGCGGTAAAGTTGACACCGCTGCGCCATCGGAGTCAGGCGAACCCATCGTGGTACTTCTCTCTCTTCAAAGAGAATTAGTACAGTTCTGGAATTTTTGCCGAGTCTCCGCACACCCAAAACTGGCGGGTTGCCGTGGATTCTCAGCCTCTCCATGATGATCTCGTCAGTATAAGTAAGTGGCACGTCATGTACCACGCCCTTGCCGCAATCTTCCGGCGTCGCCACGTAGGCAGTCAATTCAATCTTCTCCCCCTCGAACACGAGGTGGGTTAGGCTCGCGTAGCGTCTCTTCCTTTCGGCGCTTGTAGTTGCCACGAGGATCGAGTGCTGCTTAATATTCGTCGAGATGACGTCCTCCCCGGCCTCGCCTGGGTGGATACCAGCTGCCACGATTATTGCGTCAGCCAAGATTGCGTTACCAAACTTGAGCAGACGCACGAGGCCGCCACGTGGCCTCAAAATGATTTTCTCGGCGCCATCGGGTAGGCGAGCATGCTGCTTTTCCACCGATTTCGCAGCCATTTTTCTTCCAGCATTCTTCTCAGCAGCTCGCTGCTTCTCAACTTGTTGCACGGTCTTCTCGAGCGGCACATATTTCTTCTTCTTGGTGGTATACCATTGGCCAGGCACTTGAAATTCCTCCGGATCTACCGGCGTTCCTTCGACAATTTCCATTTTTTTAAGCTTTAGTCAGCTTCACGAGGCTAGGGGTGGGTCCCCGACGGGGCCGCCGCGATCCCAGGGCGCCGCGAGACGCTAGGCCACGTTAGGCCTAGCTTCAGCACGTAGTCCACCGAACAAAGTCCTAAAAAATCGGAAACAAAGTCCCACCTCGGATAAACTGGTATTCCTGTGGTCCTCTTGATGCGTTCCGTCGATTCGACACAAAATTCAAAAACGCCGAGCCGATGAATTGCCCAAAATAACCGAAATTGGCGGAGCCCATGAAAGGCACGTCCGCTCCTCGACCACCTGGACACCAATCTCCTGGCAGAAAAGGACAACTTTTTGAGCGCCATTCGTGACGTCACTCGTGTGCTGGCATACGCCAGCTCATGCGAAGCATAGTGTTGACTATACGAATTGAAGCGTTTCGCTTCAAAACATGTCAAAGGCACTCGGGGGCCTCGCCGTTGCCACACTGGCCATAGGATACCCTACCTGGCAACGCACTCTGTCGTACGGGGGACGCCCCGGAGACCAACACAGAACACTCTGGAGGTGGTACTCCTCTGATGGGGCTGGGACAGGCAGGTCATCGCCACTTGTGGTGGGTTTGGTTTGTGGCGCGCGTCATTCTCTCCCTCTTGCTTTTATTTCTTTTCAGTTTTCTGTTCTGTCTGCATGAAGCAGCGGAGGTGGTCAGCTACAGAGCCAGTAGCAGGCATTTTCTTTTCCGTCTTCCTGCGTTTAGACATTAGACGTTCACAATAGACATTCACATGAGCGGCGACAAATGACCAAATCAGAAAATACACATGATTAACAACAAATGAAAGTGCACATAAGATACATCCTAAGGAACCAATACGTCACAAATCAATATTTATATTCAGAATAAAATTTGGCAGTTCGTGATGATGACACAACAATGAATGGCAATATACATGAAGGTATAAACAATGTAGACTAATTTGGCAAATAATATGGATATAATTATATGCAGCAATCGCATGTACAGTATGTATTGCATATGTGGGTTGCGATGTGAGCACAAATATTTACATTATATTACAGATGTCAAGGTGGGTTAAAAACCACCTACAGCAGCAGAACTCTCCGCACAGTTTAGTTAGCACTGGGTCTTCATCTACAACTGGCTTCTGGTTATGCTTAAAACTCTTATAAATGTGCAGGGAAGTTACAGAACTTATTTGAGTCTGTGTTGCTGCTTTGTTCAGAAGATGCAATCCAATAATTCATTTTGTCTCTTAACACGCATGCGGTTGTTCTATAGGAAAAATGTTGTGGCTAAAACATTTGCTGACGATTACGTTACTTCCTAATACGAAATTTGAGCGCAGCTCATCGCTGTTTTAGTTTTTGATAGACTGAGGCAAAGAATTCGAGCAAGACATGTATTTGACAACTTTTAGAAAGGCGGTTCGCAGTATCGAACGGTGGCGGCTATGCGTTTATGTCAGGCGGTGCACATATCGAGATCCGTTGTCAGCGATCCGGTGCTCTGATTGCCGCCGCACAGGGTTGGCATTGGAGGAGGAGCGGAGAGAGCATATAAGCTATCGGGAGGTCTCGGAAGGCAGTGCCTGGCCCCGGAGGAACGTTGCGGGGCTAAGAGATAGATGCGACTGACGGATGCCGCTGACGCCGCTAGCGAGTCAAGACAACGTGGCTTTGCGTTTGGCTTGGGATCCACGCATCGTGATCTGCTGATGCCGAGCCGGCGCTTCGGGAACCGAATATCGTCGCCGCCGCCACGCAGGAAGAGAGGGGGGCGCACGCAGCGCCGAACGGTGGCGGTAGGTTCGCGCGCAGCCATCGAAGAACGCGCACTCGTTGCTACGGAAAAAGAGGCAGGGTGTGTAGGGTACACGCAGCGGCGAACGGTGGCGGCCGGAGCCCGCGCTACCCCAGCTGCGGAGGTGGTTACGAAGGACAACGGCGACGCCGACGACGGGGTGCCAGAGTTGCGCTCTAAAACGTTTCAAGATACCTGTGGCCACCCTCACTAGAGGAGTGCTAAGCAGATCAAGTGTTTTGTTTAATAAAAATTTGAGATTACTGCGGCCACCTTCACTGGAGTAATGCTAAGCAGATCGCCTTGGACGTCGACATCATCCCATGTGGCTATTTCTGTCTAATTGACTTAGTTGGCACTAACTAATTAACTATTAGTTCATCATGCCCAGAATATTTTTCTTGGTGACGTTTTAACACCCATTACACATTCTCTGTTCGATTTGACTTGTTTATTTCGCTTTCATGTCCAAACACGTTCATTTTCGGTTTTATGATGTCCCATACTGATGTCACATCCCACGCCGACATAACCACGCCACTAATCTGATGTCTTCATAGGTCATGTGGCCGGAAGTGAGTTATTATGTGCCCGGAATTGATGGACCTCGTGGGCACTTCAGATGTCGACATTACCTCGTTTGGCTAATTTGAAATCTAATTCACCTACTTTACTCTAAATATTTACCTAATGACTCCACATAACCTACTGTTTTCCTTGGCGACATTTTTCATCCGCTATCGGCTGTAGCCACTCGCGTCCCCTCACTTCGGCGCCATCTTGCTGACAAAGTTCTGGTTGAAAACAGTCATATAGGTGACAAACCTACAGTCACTTAATGCTTACGCAATAAAAAACTATAGCCATGATTATGATAGCTTAATTTCAGAGGAACTTTTAAGGGCACAGGATCTGCTGTTCTTGGTAAAAGATGTGATGGCGAAACGTGCATCTAATATTAGTGCTGCAAGTCGAGTGTTTGGCAGTCCACAGCACTTTCGGTTGGACAGGCGACCATGCGGCCATTCAGAGACATTTGATGGAAAGCAGTATAGAGTGACTCCCAAACCTACTCATGCAGGAGCGATATGCCAGCAAATCGTGTTTATTGCTAACCAATGAGAGAGCAAATAAATGCTCTACATCTCTACAGTTCTGACGCGCAGTGCACGCTGCGTTCCGTATGCTCAAGAAGTTAAATAAGTTAAATTGGTTCACAGGAAGGGAAAGGCGCAGTAACTGTCACACTTGCTCTGTGGACACCGCAACTGCGCTGTAAGGGAAGGGAGGAAGGTGGGAATGAAAGTGGAAAGAGAGAAAGAGGAGCCGTAGTCGAGGGCTACGGAGTAATTTCGACCACCTGGGGATCTTTAACGTGCGCTGACATCGCACAGCACACGGACGCCACTTCGTTTCGCCTCCATCGAAACGCAGCTGCTGCGGTCGGGTTCGAACCCGGGAACTCCGGCACAGTAGTCGGGCGTCTTACCACTGCACCACCCCGGCGGGGCAACTCAAGAAGTAGACAGAAGTCATTTTTTCTTTTTGTCTTCGATTAAAAACTGGATCATTTCTTTAGCGCAACAGGTAAGACATCTTTTTCCGCCGGGGGCAATTGCTATTGAAGAGGATGTATGTCAATCTGCCTTGATCTTTTACAGCCGAGCTGGGCATTTGTGAAAATACCAAAAAGTTTGTAGTGGCTTAGTTCTGCTAGGCCAGGTTATACGCAGTGAAAGCTAAGGCTTGGCTTGGTGTTCCGATATGTTAGGCTCCACCGGATATGCTACTGAGACACTGTCACAGATTTCGATGTGCGTAAAGCAGATGTTTATTCCATGTCTTCTGCTAGTAGTTCGGCAGTGACTGAGCGTCTTTGCCAATCCTAGAATTAGTGCCGCCGCTTAGCCAGATGTCCTCGCTCTTCTTGCGTCTCCAACTCTCCCTTGGCCTTCATTGTTTCATTCGTACTTCGTCGGGCGGCCTCGCGACATAGGATGACTTCTAGTCTCGTCGAAGCTTCTTTGTGTAGCCTCCGGAGATGGCAATCACGGTACGTACGCTCGCCGCTTGCACTTCAACCATTGCGCATCAGTTTAGCGAGTAGCTGCGCGGCTCGGATTGTCACGCGGAACGGCGGCGCAGCGGAGCCCGGTGCATGCGTAGTGAGGCTGCATATCATAGCTGGCATCATTCGTGGCGCCGCGCGGGGATCGGTGCTGTGGTGGCGGCGGAAAATCTGCTGCTCGGCGCAACCTGTTGTTTTGGTAACGGCGAATGCGCAATTGTGGCTCTGGCTGGGTATTACGAAAAGCACTTCTGTTAACCTACTGTACCCCGCCGGGGGGGGGGGGGGGGGGGTGCAGTGTTAAGACGCCCGACTACTGACCGGAGTGCCCGGGTTCGAACCCGACCACGGCCGCTGCGTTTCGATGGAGGCGATACGAAGCAGCGTCCGTGTGCTGTGCGATGTCAGCGCACGTTAAAGATCCCCAGGTGGTCGAAATTAACCCTTCCCTTACGGAGCGGTTGAGGTGTCCACAGAGCAAGTGTAGCTGTAGCTTTCAGTAAAAAAAAATTAGGTGCCACGTAAGCTCCGTCCTTAAGTATGACGCATAGCGTTTCGCGCATACGATGTTTTTCAGATTTTAATTTTGTATTTTTGAGTTTCTATACTTTTCTTCCTTCGTTTTCTTTTTACGTTCTTATACTCCGATACAGACTTCAGCAAACATTGGTCTTCTAATCTGAGCAATTTGACACCTTTGAGAGTATTTCAAATTTTTTGGTTATTTCAGATATATAAATAATTACGTGCACACTTCAAATTTATTAATTAGGCGCATCATTCGTTTCTAGCCTAATCTGAGCATTTTCACATTTTTGAATCCTCCTTTTACCTTTTTTCATTTTTTTAGTAACTATAATAACACTGCATTTCCATTTTCATTCCTTCTTTATCATTTCAATTACAATATTGCTCAAATAAACTATATATAAATATAAATTGTGATCCTTTTGACACCTTGGAACCACTTTCTCCTACATTTTGCATGTCATCATTTATGCAATTATTCAGTTTTTTACAATAATATTTTAACGCGTCACCGCCTACCATGCAACAATTATTTATGAATCACTACAGCCAACAATACAATAATACGTTATGTTTTACGCCGCCTACCTATTATTTCCGACGCACGGGGCCGCCGACTGCCGCTACTGGCACGACGCAAACGGCTATTCGACCAAACGGGCTGTGTAAGCTATTGCTTAACAATTAATTTGGTTCACGATTTATATGCTCTACTAATCCGTTTGTCCACATAACAACGATGGGAAGTTGTTAGCTCGACTGAGTGGCACAAAGGCAAGGTTTGATCTGGCCCCGGCGGGGGCATTACAATGCAGGGAAAACAGACGATGACGATGTATTTTAGATATTATTTCACAATAAAGAAGTCCGGGTTATCAAAATCAATCGTGTGACTTTTATGTCAGAGTCCGTCATAATTCATGTGACTTTATGTCGGTAAATACGTATGCCTTCACGAACCAACAGGCTTGTCCGGGACCACAATTGCTTGTGGTGAGTCTTGAAGTAATAGCGCCCAGTAATGTTGTTTCGCAATTCGAAGAAAGGTTTCAACTTTTATAAATGCGGCTAACTTCATGAAACGAGCGTAATTCAATAAATCAGACACATGCACTGATTATACGATCTATAAAATTAGAATCCAAAGCCGCGGTCATTGCACCCCACCAAACTACATTCGCCTGCTTGGACCTCTCCATATATTCCGGAATGTTTTAGCTCTCACCATTTCCTCCTCCCCTTCACTTTCGTCCTCTTTTCTCCGACCGCCAGCAAGCAAATAGGCGCTTAAAATATTGTTACGTGGCAAGGTTAGTGCACGAAGGTTAGTCCAGGATGACGCAGTACACAAAGTACAGAATCACAGCAGCGTTAACCTTCTTCTAGCACTGAACGTTGCTGCCACTTTGTCGTCTTCTGTGTCACTCCTTCTGATCGTTGTCTTCTTTTACGTCCTGCGATGCAGGGCATATATGTCACATTACCCCCCCACGAAAAGCACAGTCCCGGTGCGCACTAGGACGAACTACTGGAGGGGTAGTAGGGCTTCATTCTGGCGACATGAACAATCTCGGTGCGTGGCATAGAGGACTGTCGCGGCGGATGTACAGGGGCGACTTCGTATGTCACAGCCGTAAAACACGGTAGGGTCCTGCATGCGTAGCATGGCAAAAGCTTCTCGCACAGCCCAACACTATGAGCGGGAGTCCAGAGCAAGACGAGAGAGCCCAGAGAGTAGTGTACATCCCGGTGGCGAGAATCATGGCGCCGTTTTTGAGAATTTTGGGAGGAGGCCAGTCATCGGCGAGTAATACCACGGGCTGCGTCAGCTCGGGAGATGGCGTCACTAACGTAGCAACTGGCGTTAGCGGTGGGAGGCAATACGCTGTCAAAAGGAAGGGGAGGGTCGCGGCCGTACGGAAGATAAAACGGTGAGTAGCCCATTGTGTCGTGACGAGAGGAATTGTACGCGAACGTTACAAACGGCAAATTAATATCCCAGTCACGGTGATCATACGAGACATACATAGAGAGCATGTCCGTGAGCGTGCGGTTGAGGCGTTCGGTGAGGCCGTTCGTTTGTCGATGGTAAGCGGTGGTAAAATAGTGCTTAATGGAGCAGTGCCGAAGAATTTCATCCACTACTCGAGCAAGAAAGCAATGGCCACGGTCAGTGAGCAGCTGGCGTGGAGCACCATGGAGCAGGATGACGTCATGGAGTAGAAACGCAGCCACATCAGTCGCACAGCTGGTGGGTATCGCTCGGGTGACAGCGTAGCGCGTAGTATAATCCGTGGCCACTGCAATCCATTTATTCCCCGACGCAGAAAGTGGGAAAGGCCCGAGGAGGTCAAGGCCAACTCAGGAAAACGGGTCTACTGGGATGTCGATCGGCTGCAGGGAACCAGCAGGCATAGCCGAGGGCTTCTTCCGTCGCTGACACCGGTCACAAGAAGCAACGTAACGACGAACAGAGCGAGAGAGACCTGGCCAAAAGAAGCGGCTGCGGACGCTATCGTACGTACGAGATACGCCAAAATGACCCGCTGTGGGTGCGTCGTGCGGCTGTTGAACAACGGTGGTACGCAGGTGTTCGGGGACTACGAGCAGAAGCTCGGCGCCATCTGGCAGCATATTCCGTCGGTATAAGGTGCCGCTGTTGAGTACAAACAGAGCAAGGGTAGCATCAAGGTGTTCAGTGCTGAGGCGATTGATTATGCTGCAAAGCTTCAGATCTAAGCGCTGCTCATGCGGAATGTTTGAAAGGTCAGAGATGGCCAATACATATGTGTCATCGTCGCACTCGCTCGCAGGTGGGTGATCTACCGGGTTTCGGGACAGGCAATCGGCGTCAGCGTGCAGCCGGCCAGACTTGTGGACGACAGAAAAAGTATTCCTGAAGGCGGAGGGCCAAACGACCAAGGCGACCAGTAGGGTCCTTCAGCGTAGAAAGCCAGCCTAAGGCATGTTGGTCGGTGATGACGAAGAACGGGCGGCCAAACAAGTAAGGGCGAAACTTTGTAATGGCCCACACGAGGGCTAAGCAGTCATGTTCTGTGATCGAGCAATTTCGTTCAGCCGGAGAAAGGAGACGATTGGCATAAGCAATGACGCGAGTGCGACCCATCAGCTGCTGGGCGAGCAAGCCACCAATACCGTGACCACTGGCGTCGGTGCGTACCTCCGTTGGTGCCGAAGGAATAATATGTGCCAGGATGGGCAGGTTGGTGAGGGCTGCAATGAGCGCAGAAAAGGCTTGGGATTGTTCTTGGTCCCAGCAAAATGTAGCGTCGTTCTTCAAAAGATTGGTGAGTGGACGAGCCGTCTCCGCAAAGTTAGGTACAAACCGCCGAAAATAGGAGCAAAGCCCAATAAAACTACGCACGTCACTGGTACAACGGGGTGTAGGAAATACACTTGCAGCACGTATTTTGTCTGGATCGGGTTGAACGCCACGGGCGTCGACCACGTGACCGAGCACCTTGAGTTCACGTCGGCCGAAGCTACATTTCTTCGAGTTCAGCTGAACGCCAGCTCTTCGGAAGACGCCAAGAATTGCATCAAGGCGATGGAGATGGCTCTCGAATGTAGAAGAAAATACAATGACGTCATCGAGATAACACAAGCACGTCGTCCATTTCAAGCCGCGCAGGAGAGAGTCCATGATGCGCTCGATTGTTGCGGGCGCATTGCACAGGCCGAAAGGCATCGCCTTGAATTGATACAGGCCATCTGGAGTGACGAAGGCGGTCTTCTCTCGGTCCCGTTCGTCGACTGCGATCTGCCAATAACCGGACCGAAGATCAATGGAAGAGAAATAGCTGGCACCGTGTAAGCAGTCGAGGGCATCATCTATCCTGGGGAGAGGGTAAACGTTTTTCTTTGTAATTTTGTTGAGGTGTCGGTAATCAACGCAGAATCTCCAGGTATTGTCCTTCTTTTTAACAAGCACTACAAGCGACGCCCAGGGACTGCTCGAAGGCTCTATAATGTTTTTTGCTAACATCTTGTCCACTTCATCTTGTATGACGCGTCGTTCAGAAATGGTTACTCGATAAGGTCTTCTGTGAATTGGGTGGGCGTCTCCGGTGTCGATGCGATGTGTAACGAGGGACGTTTGTCCTAAGGGGCGGTCACCAAAATCGAAAATATCGCTGTACGAATTCAGAAGACTCGTAAGTGCTGTAGCACGGTCTGGGCGCAAATTAGATGCAACCATTCCTGATATGTGGGCCTCCAGAGATGGGGACGGTGCAGGTCGTGTCGACACTTTATCAGTAGGGTTAGGCAAAAGAGCGGCAACTGTGACGTCAGACAGTGGGGTCAGTTCAGCGAGAGTAATGCCCTCAGGAAGAACGTGCACAAAAAGGCCGAAGTTCAAGACTGGAATATAAGCGTTGTTATTTTCTACGTGTACGATGTTATGAGGGAGAGCGATTCCACGCTGCAGTGTCACGTCGGTTATGGGGCAAACAACGTAGTCGCCATCAGGAACGGAGGGGAAAGGCGACATGAGCACATATACTGCATTTTCTGGTGGCAGACGAGTAAATGTAGAGGAGCGGAGACGGAGCGTTGAGGTATCAGAGGCCTGTTTGTCAGGACAGAGTGGCAGGTCCAGATGAAGCAGTCCAGAAGAACAGTCAATGAGCGCGGAATGTGCAGTTAAAAAGTCGAGTCCTAATATAACGTCGTGAGGGCAACTGGTGAGGACTGTAAATAGGACAGGGATATGGTGGTCGGCAATGGTAATTCTCGCAGTACACATAGCGATCACAGTAGCTGTATTGCCATCAGCAACACGAACGGTAGATGAGGAAGCGGGTGTGAGGACTTTGTTGAGGCGTTGACGGAGCGAGGAACTGAGGACGGAAATGTGGGCGCCAGTGTCAATAAGGGCAAAAACTGATACTCCGTCCACAAAAATGTCAATGAGGTTACGTCTGGGTGCGAGGGTCAGTTCCGAGTTGACAGTCCGGGTCGGTAATGCAGCGTCACTCCCGGGCGCTGCACTCGCTAGTTTCCCGAGTGGGCGCCGGCGTATGAGGGGGAGGAGTTGCGACGAGGTAGCGGTGAACGAGATTGACGAGACCGTGGAGATGGAGATCGGCTGGAGTGACGGACACTTGAGACGGCTTCGGTGTAAGGTTCATCTGGGTGAGCAGGGAATTGTCCAGGTCCATCATATGCGGGGCGGAGCTGTTCAGGTTGGGCAGGGAAGCGTCGAGGTCCGTAGTAGTACCGATGGTCAGCATTGTAATAGAAACGAGGTGTGGGGAAGGTGCGACTGCGGCAATAACGGGAAGTGTGGCGGCTCGACAGCAAATAAAACAAATTGGCCGGTCATCTGAGGTGCGCCACTCTGCAGGATTGTGATTAACGTAGCGACGTGGGGGGAGCTTGGCTAGTGGTTGCAGCAGCCACTACAGGAACAGGATGCGAAGGTGACGAGGGCGGTACGGGGTTGGAGGAAAGACCGACGTTGGCAAGTTCCTGTCGGACAACAGCCTGTATCATGGCCACGGTGTCAGATACTGGAGAGGGGAATGGTACAGGAGCTAATGCCTCGAGTTCTCGCCTGACGATCCGAGTCATTGTTCCGGACTGAGAAGGCTGTTGCAGAGGAGCCAGATCATCGCAGGATGATGTGTCTGCCGTGTTCGGAAGGCGCTCAAAGCGATGTACCAGGCGTCGTTGTTTAGCCTGCTCGAATCTTCGGCAAACTTGAAGCACCGACTCGACGGTAGAGCAATCCATGCAGAAGAGGATGTTGAACGCGTCATCTGCGATGCCCTTGAGGATGTGCCTGGACTAACCTTCGTGCACTAACCTTACCCCGCACCTCCACCAAGATGTTACGTGGGAAGGTTAGTGCACGAAGGTTAGTCCAGGATGACGCAGTACACAAAGCACAGAATCACAGCAGCGTTAACCTTCTTCTAGCACAGAACGTTGCTGCCACTTTGTCGTCTTCTGTGTCACTCCTTCGTATCGTTGTCTTCTTTTACGTCCTGCGATGCAGGGCATATATGTCACAATATACAGCGTAAACAGCGAGAAAGAAATGTGTCGTGTCTTGCGAGGGGAAACGACACTGTAGCCGAGGTGCAACAAGAACTAGGGTTTATTGTCATCCGGCCGTCAGACCGCGCGTCCCGCTGGTCGACGACTGCCCGTGCAAACCAACACGCATGTGCTTATATCGAGATACAGACAGGCAAGGGGGCGGTGCCCAAATACCGGCACGTGGCCGTGAGTTGGCCGTTTGCTTATCGTGATACAAACACTACATTCCCCCTTCCCTAGACGATGCATGCTCTCATTACACATGGTTGACATTTATAACAAACGGTTAGTTTTTATACAGAAATAAGAGAAAACAAGTGAACGGTTGAATCTCTAGTTCCAAAAGTTGGTTGACACAATCACGGCACTGATGTGTACCTATCCGGCGGACGTCTTTCCCTTGTCGGATACCGATGTCGTGTTGAGGCTTCGTAGCCCCTGTCGCCAGGAGAAGACCCCGAGTCGTGATCGATGTCTTCTGAACCGAGGGCTTCCGTCGATACTCCGCCTCCTGCGGCAAACGCCCCTGGATCTTCCTCAACTGTGCCCGCTGCTTGTTTCGGCGGCTGCATAGCACTTTGTTCATCAGTGCCCGTCGATGACCCAGATGGTTGCCACGGCTGCCAGGAGTCCTCACCATGGGCGCCGCAACCGTGGTCTGCAGACGTTGCCTCCGGGTCTGCCTGCCTTGTGCGTATGTGGTCTTGATGCCTCTTCCACTCCATGACCCCACGTGGTGTTGTCACCTGTAGCACATAAGACACTGGCCCCGAGCGTGACTTCACTGTTGCTTCTAACCATCTTGGACCTACTCTAGAGTTCCTCACAAACACTTTTTCCCCAACGAAAAAACTTCTCGGAAGTTCTCTTCGACTGCCAGTTTGTCGAAATTGCTTTTGCTCGACCACTGAACGAGTACTAGGCTTAAGTAAATCGAGTCGAGTTCGGAGAGGTCGCCCGATCAAAAGCGAAGCCGGAGATTGCTGGGTGGTTGCGTGAGGTGTATTCCGGTACGCTAGAAGGAAACTGGCTAGTCGCTCTTCAATGGGCCGGGCTCTGTTGTCCTTTCGCAGGGCTTCTTTAACTGTTCGTACAAATCTTTCAGCCAAACCGTTACTTGACGGGTGATATGGCGCGGACCGTACATGTTTTATTCCGTTCATCTTGAGGAATAACTGAAATTCTTCGCTGCAAAACTGCGGCCCGTTGTCTGACACGATGACCTCGGGCAATCCAAAACGGCTGAAGAGGTCACGCAGCTTACCGATGGTAGCTTCTGCCGAGGTCGACGGCATCAGGAAAACCTCCGGCCACTTTGAATGAGCGTCTACCGCCACCAAAAAGTTGCGCTGAAGAAACGGGCCAGCAAAATCCAAGTGGAGTCGGGCCCATGGCCTCGTAGGCCAAGCCCACGGATGAAGGGGAGCTTGGGTAGGCAGCGCTCGTTGCTGCTGGCAGGCCGCACACGTTTTCACGGTGTTCTCCAAGTCGGCGTCAATTCCTGGCCACCAGACGTAGCTGCGGGCAACTTCCTTCATTCGCACTACTCCAGGATGCCCCTCGTGCAGCTCGTCCAGGATTGTCTTCTGTAAATAAGGGGGAACCACAATGCGCATTCCCCAAAATAAACATCCTTGGTTAACCGACAACTCCAGTCTTTTTGAAACGAATGGTTTCATCTCATCAGCCACTCGCTCGGGCCATTGACCCGTTACCGCGTGAAGAACCTGCCGTAAGGTATGGTCACGTGATGTTTCCCGCGCAATGTCCGAGCTTGTTATCGGGAAAGTCTCCCACCGAAGTGCGTAGCAGGCGGTTACTTCGTCGTCCTCTTCCTTCTCGCCACTCTCGGGCAGCGGTAGACGAGACAGACAGTCTGCCTCTACGTTGCTTTCCCCTGAACGATATACTATATCGTAACGGTAGGCCGACAGCGTAATTGCCCACCTCTGCAAACGAGCCGCGGCAATGCTTTGTATTCCTGTTTTGGGACCGAGTATCGTCTGTAAAGGCTTGTGATCAGTTACCAAGCTGAACTCTCTACCGTAAATATAGTAATGGAACTTCTTAACTCCGAAGACTAAGGCGAGTGCTTCCCGCTCTAACTGGCTGTAGTTCCGTTCACTCGGCGATAATGTGCGTGATGCAAACACGATCGGCCGCCTGGAACCATCTTGTTCCACTTTCGATAAGACTGCACCCAGCCCATAAGATGAGGCATCGCACACTACCTGAAGCTGAGCTTCCGGATCGTAATGTGCCAGCACCGGCGCTTTTATTAGCAGCCTTTTTATCTTTTTGAATGCTATGTCGCACTGTTCACTCCAGACCCACGGCACATTCTTGCACATAAGCTGATTCAGTGGGAAGATGACTGTTGATAACTCTGGCAAAAATTTTCCGTAGTATGTCACCATGCCCGTAAACGTTCTCAGCTGTTTCTTATCGGCTGGGACGGGGGCTTCTAATACGGCCTTTACCTTCTCTGGTGATGCTGCAATTCCTCGTTTACTGACCACGTGACCCAGAAACTGCAATTCTGGTTTCAAAAATTCACACTTCTCTGCCTTAATCCGCACTCCTCTTTCGTGCAACCTGTTCAGTAACGCATCCAGGTTCACTAGGTGCTCCTTTTCGTTCCGGCCCGTGACGAGAATATCATCTAGGTAGCATATCACACCTTTCAATCCTTTTAACATGTTGTCCATTATCTTTTGAAAAATCGCAGGCGCGCACGCCACCCCGAAGGCTAAGCGATTTACTGCATACAGTCCTTTGTGCGTGTTGAGGGTGAGGTACTCGCGCGAAACCTTGTCCATTACCACTTGCTGATACGCTCTACTCAGGTCAATCTTCGAGAACACCTGCCCTCCGGAAAGTGTGGCCAAGATTTCTTCGATCTTGGGCAAGGGGTAGCTGTCAATGTTTAAGCAAGGGTTCAAAGATGCCTTATAATCTCCGCAGATGCGTACGCTGCCATCTTTTTTTACCACAGGTACAATTGGTGAGGCGAAAGCACTGTTCGAAATGGGCTCGATCACGCCCAGACTAACTAGTTTTTCCAGTTCTTTCTCCACCGCTTCTTTCAGTGCGAACGGAATGCTTCTAGCTTTACAAAACTTTGGATGCTGTTCTGGCTTCAGGGAAAGTTGAGCTTGCTCACCTTGAATTTTGCCGAGTTCATCGTTGAACAACTGCGGATGTCGGTTTAAGACTTGTTTCAAGTCCCGGTGGTCTTGCGCACCCAAGTGATTAACGCTACTCCAATTGAGCCTGAGCTGATATAACCAGTCTCGTCCTATGAGAGCAGGACCCTCCTGGCAGAGAATGTGCAGAGGTAGCTGGAGAGACTGGTGCTGATGCTTCACGTTTACTGTTGCCACTCCTTTCGGGCGCACGCACTCCCCTGTGTACGTACGAAGCAACACCGATGCCGGGCGTAACTTCATCTGTGGGAAGCGTGAGCGAAATAAACTGTACGGCATCACAGACACTGCTGCTCCAGTGTCCAGCTCCATGTCAAGCGGCACTCCCTGAATACACAGCGTAAAGCGTATCGGCTCTTGACGTGGTTTCTCGAGCGTTGTTTGCAACAGTGGCTCGATGTCTTCCTCGGTCTCGAACACGCCGAAGCTTTGCCTCCGGAAGTTTCCTTTTCGTGCGCCTTGCCCGCTCGCTTTCGAAGGGTGCGAATCAGATTCAAGCTGGGAGCGGCAGACTTTTTGAATATGTCCTACTTGGTGGCATTTAAAGCAAGTCGCTGTTCGGAACCGGCAAGCCCGGTTGCGATGACGCATGCCACATCGACTGCATGGTGAACCGTTCCGTGCAAGGGACTCTTCTGCAGAAAACTTCTGAAGGTCTTCCTGGGTTGCACTGCTAGATCGGCATTCTGTGACGTTCTTGGAAGCAGCCTCAACGGATAAGGCTATCTCAACCGCCTTTTTGAAAGTCAGAGATGCATCCTCAACAAAAAGCCTCTTCTGGATGCCAGTGCTAGCAATACCACATACAAATCTGTCTCTCAGAGTTTCTTCTAAGTTAGCTCCAAAGTTGCATGTTTCTGCAGATTGCTTGAGGCCTGCCACGAACTGCGCGATGCTCTCCGTTTGTTCTTGCGTTCTTCGGTGAAACCTTGCTCTTTCCGCAATAACCGATGGCTTGGGTGACAGATGCTCTCGTAATGCTTTCTGCAGTTCTGACAAAGACTGACTAGCAGGAGCGTTCGGGGCAGTCAAACTCTTCAATAACTTGTACGTCTTCGGACCCACGATACTCAGGAAGGCATCTACTTTGTTCTCGTCTGGAATCTTATTCACTCTAAGGAATGCATTAATCCTTTCTTCGTAAGTTTCCCAATCCGACTGAGATTCATCGAAAGATTCCACTTGCCCAATCGTGACCATCCTGGCTGTTTCCGAGTCGCTCCGTCGTTGTCCTTCTTGTACGCTTGGCTGAATATCCGTCTTCACGGTCCCCGTGGGATCGGTCATCGTTCTGCTTCAGAATCCCATCCTCGTCGCCAAAAAGTTGTCGTGTCTTGCGAGGGGAAACGACACTGTAGCCGAGGTGCAACAA
>JAJIZL010125471.1:6557-55981 GCA_023969395.1 Amblyomma maculatum | reverse complement strand
GAGATACAGACAGGCAAGGGGGCGGTGCCCAAATACCGGCACGTGGCAGTGAGTTGGCCGTTTGCTTATCGTGATACAAACACTACAAAATGTTTTTAATGATTATTATGGTCGGTCATTTTGAAAGGAATGTCAGGGTTGCTAAGTTCAAGGAGGGCATGAGGGGTTTTTAGTTTATGTATTTCCTCCGCTCCTTACAAGGTGGAGCAATAGCAGTATTGATCGGTGATTATGAGTATTTGTGAGGGTTGACAGCCTGATACCCAAAAAGCAGTGTCAGGACATCAGAGTGAGCATTAAAACACTTCAGTTCAATATAGAACAGCCTCTTGCTTTGAGCTAGGTAGGCAGATATAAATGTTTCTTTAGGTTTTGCGTTGCCGCCCACAAATTATGTCCAAGGGGTTAACTTCAACTGAAGTTGTTTTTAATAGATATAAACCTACTCGCCATTTCTCAACCCCAAGATGAATATTTTTAGTTTCTTTACAAACTGCTTGAAAATTCCTGGTCCGCTACAGTTTCGTCACGCCTGCCAGTTATCACAGGCCATACTTCACAGACTTCGAGACTCACCTATGCCGCCTTAAGAACGTCTTGACATGCCATTTTGATGCCGGATTGCAGCTAAGCATAACAAAGTGTTGTTTTGCCGCCCGTCAACTGACCATTTTAGGGTACGTTGTCTCCAAGGAAGGGATCTCTCCAGACCCGGACAAACTTCGTGCTGTTGCTGCCTTTCCCAAGCCTAGATCCATCAAAGAACTACGCAACTTCCTAGGATTGTGCTCCTACTTTTGTCAGTTTATACAAAACTTCACCTCCATTGCTGCCCTTTTGACACAGCTTCTGTCAGGCCGTTCCGAAATTTCACTCTGGTTCACGTCATGCGACGGCGCCTTCAATATGTTGCGCCACATGCTCATAACATCGCCCGTCCTGCGTCATTTCGACCCGACGGCCTACTGAAGTACACACCGACGCCAGTGGTATCGGTCTTGGCGTTGTGCTCGTTTAGCGGAAATCTGAATTTGCTGAATACGTCGTCGCCTATGTATGCCGAACGCTCAAGAAAGCGGAATCATATTATTCGGTAACTGTAAAAGAGTGTTTAGCAATAGCTTGGGATCTGACCAAATTCCGCCCTTACTTTTATGGCCACCCTTTTGAAGTTGTGACGGATCACCATCTCTTGTTCTGGCGTTCCTCCTTAAAGCCTCATTTGGCTATGTAGCCAAGTGGGTTCTTCGTCTACAGGAATTTGATGTCAACATAGTCTATCGTTCTGACCATAAGCACCAAGACGCTGATGCCCTTTCTCACTGTCCCTTACTAGGTGACGTCGCAAGCCGTCCCACCTTGAACGTGTGATGTGCGATGCCAGTGCATGTTAAAGAACCCCAGGTGGTTGAGATTTCCGGAGTCCTCCACTATGGCGTTTCTCATAGCCTGAGTTGCTTTGGGACGTTAAACCCCACAAAATAAACAAACAAACAAGCCTTACCAACATGACTTCACATCAGTGGCATGCCTTCTGAGCAGCGGAGATGCCTCTAGGTCGGTTCTCTAATCGAACTCCTCTCCGATCCATCGGCTGCTTCTCCATCGCGTGCGCTTCGCCGACAAGCATCACACTTCGCGATTTGCGACAACCTTCTTTATTGTTGGAACTACAATGCTGATCGTGGCAAATGGTTGTTAGTCATTCCCCGCCACCTACGCTCGCAAGTCTGCAACAGCTTCTACACTGATCCCTAATGCGGCCATGTGGGAGTGTTCAAGACATACCATCGGCTACGCTTACGATAATATTGGAGGGGCATGTACAGCTTCTTCCTCAAATATGTTCGCTCATTCCTCACCTGTGAACGTCCAAAGTCTCTTTCTCATTGTTCTGTTGGCGAGCTGCAGCTGTTACCTTGGCCACTACGCCCATTTGATCGCGTCGATATTAATTTATACGGCCCGCTCCTCTACACTGCCGCTAGAAACCGTTGGGCCATCGTTGCGGACAACCACCTAACGAGATATGCTGAAACCGCTGCCCTTCCATCTTCGACAGCGTCACATGTAGCCTCATTCATTTTGCAGCGATTCATTCTTTGCCATTGCGCACCACGTGAACTACTCCGTGACAGAGGACGTGCCTCTTTATCTGACAGTGTTGAAGCTGGCCAGAACAAGTGCCACATACTTCACCAAACTTATAACGCCTATCATCCGCAGACTAACGGACTCACCGAACGCTTTAACCGTACCCTTGGTGACGTGCTTTCTAAGTACGTCTCCTCCGACCACTCTAACCGGCATCTCCTCCTTGCATATGTGATATACGCATACAATACTGTTGCATAGTCAACAACCGGTTTCTCTCCATCCTGTCGTCTTTACGGCCGACACCCTGCTGCTCCACTACATACCATTCTTCCGTACCAAGCAGACGTATATGGGTATACCACTGCTTCTGAAGCTGCCCGCCACGCAGAGGAGTGCCGCCGAATTTCCCGGTCTCTTACAACTGAACCCCAGTCCCACCATAAATCACGCCATCGTCAACTAGTAGAGGACACCGCATTTCTCTTCGGGCAATCCTGTGTGCCTTTGGATCCCATCAGGTACTCCAGACGTTCTTTAAGATGTATTTTCGAGTATCACAGACCCTATCTTGTACTGGAGCGCATCTCTCTGGTCAATTACATTGCGAAACCTCGGACGCCCTCACCTGATCTCCGTCGACAAGGCCGCGAAACTGTCCACGTCCAGAGCCTTAAACAATATTACGACACTGCCATTTTGCCTACGCCGTAAGTCGCCAGCGTGGCTCCTCTTCTCCCCGGGGGCCCTTGTAAATAAGGAGATGAAGCTTCCATGCGCTGTCGCTAGTAACATCGCTGTCGCTGCGTGCTCTGGACCTGCTGGCACACGGACTGTTTCTGGCGTGGTTTTAGGTCGCGTCCCTGTACCTCAATAATAATATAATACTAATATAAGAACTGGTTCATAGGAATGGAAAGACGCAGTATCTGTCACACTTGTTTCTGTGGACACCTGAACCGCGCCGGAAGGGTTGAGAAGAAGGTGGGTGTTAAAGCAGAAACAGAGAAAGGGTGCCATAGTGGAGGGCTCCGGAGTAGTTTCAACCACCTGGGGATCTTTAACGTGCACAGACATCGCACAACACACGGACGCCTCTCAACATACTGACGGACTCGAAGGAGACGTGCAGGAACCACACGAGGGGCAGGATCAGCAGAACAGCCCTTAAAATACTCAGCGGGGCAACCTCCGCCGAGGAGAAACCCAGGCATAGCCTAATCTGGATCCCGGGCCACACGGGCATAGGGGGGAACGAAAGAGCAGACAGCCTAGCTCGAGGTTACGCATTCCGAGCAGGGCAGTCAAATGCTCCGGAGCTCCGCCTACAGGCTTGCGAGGGGGGATACGCAGAGATCTTGCACTTGCATAGGGGAGCTAGAATTAGATATCCACCCCCACACAAAGCCCTAACAAAGGAGGAAGCGACCGGCTGGCGCAGATTACAGACCAACTCCTTTCCTAACCTACACATACTTAATAAAATATTCCCGACACAATACAGAGCCACCTGCCCTTGGTGCGATGCCACACCTACACTTTATCATATCACGTGGGAATGCGAACGCAACAAAGCATTCCACCAACACGAAAACCCGAGTGCGGAGCAATGGGAGAGTCGGCTCACCAGCGGCGAGCTCGCGACCCAAAGGGCCTTAGTGCAGCACGCGACTGATGCAGCACGACTCAGTGGAGCCTTGGAATAGGGGCCCACCCTTGCTGACGAGAAGTCTCAAGTCGCCAGCGCCAGAGAAGACGACGGAGACTTCACAACCGCGAAACCCTTAAAATATTCAATAAAGTTTTCACTCACTCACTCCATCGAAATGCAGCCGCCGCCGGTCGAGATCCAAACCGGGGACACCGGCACATTATTCGGGCATCTTAACTAGTGCACCATCGGGGCGGCACATTTCTCTGTACACCTGAAGCACTGACATCGCATTTCACATGGACGCCTCTTTGTTTCGCATTCCTCGAAGCGCAGCTGCCACATTCAGGATCGAACCTGGAAACTGCGGCACAGAAGTCGGGCGTCTTACCCCCTTTCTGTGGTACCATGTAGTCGACACGCCAACAGCCGGGGTTTCGCGTAATGGGATTAGCTAAGCTTCCTCTTAAAAAGAAGAATCGAACTGTTGCAGTAACGATGGTCACGAAATAACGTAAAGCGTGTACCTTACATGTTGAACCGCCTATGAACGTATAGCTGTTGTTGTGACCGTAGGAAGAAGGAAAAGAAAATGCACAGGCCTGTTACTGGCTCTGTAGCTGAGTCCCCTCCGCTGCCTCGTGCAGACAGAAGAGGAATAGAGAAGAAAGGAAAAAGAAGGGAGAAAGACGCGTGTCACAACAGCCGTTGTCCGCCAGCAAAGCCATGGCTGGTGCAATGACAACGTAGAACAGGCACAACCGGTGGTAGGCTAGCCAGTCCCAGCCCATAGGGTCCGCAGCATCCACCCCCCTCCTCCCCATGAAAGTAAGCTTATGTGAGTTCGAAGTCGATTTCATTTTTATTCTCTCCGTTTTGACATTTCCATGTCCATATCCGGTTCTTCCGCTTCCTGAAGAAGGTATTCGAGATTCTTAAGTTATCGCGCTCTGCAAACTCAACTAGTAACTGCCCCTGCTATTTCTAGCACCAATACCATAGTCACCTACTGCCTAGTCTCCTGCCTGTTTTTTCTCTACCTTGGCATTGAAGCTGCACATTAGTACGGTATACTGCATTTTTATTTTCCGCATTACCGATTCTACATCTTCGTAGCAGCTTTCATCTGCCTGGTCATCATAGCTACATGTAGGTGCATAGGCCCCTACAACCTTCAGTTTATACCACTCATAAAGCGTAATTACGATGCCTGCCACGCTCTCAATAATACTATAGAATTCATCTATATTACAAGCTATATACTTATTTAAAAGGAAACCTACTCCTAATTCTTGCCTCTCCGGTAAATTTCGATAACACAGTAGAGGCCCATCCTTCAGTACAGTATATGCCTCATTCGGCCTCCTAACCTCACTAAGCACTTTGGCATCCCATTTCATACCCTATAGTTCTTCTAACAGCACTACTTCTCTACTGACCTCTACAGTATCCAAAAGTAGTCAGGACCGGAATGAGATTGGGGGTAGGGAAAAACAGTCAGACGTTCCATCAGTGACAAAGGGCGAGGTTAAGAAAGTAATAGAAACTATGAAAAGGGGGAAAGCAGCTGAAGCGGATCAGATGACTATATATTTGTTGAAGGACGGGGGGTGGGGGGATATCGTGGCAAAAAAAACGGGCCACCCTGTATACGTAGTGCTTGGTGCCATCGACGGTACCGGAACCATGGAAGAACACAAACATTATCCTCATTCATAAGAAAGGGGACGCTAAGCACCTCTAAAATTACCGACCAATCAGCTTATTGTCTGTTACGTATAGGGTATTTACTAAGGTAATCGCGGATAGAATCAGGACAACCTTAGACTGCAATCAAGCAAAGGATCACGCAGGGTTTCGGTAACGGTACTCTACTATCGATCATATTCATACCATCAATCAGGTGATAGAAAAATGCTTTGAATATAACCAGACCTGATACATAGCATTTATTGATTACGAAAAAGCATTTGACTCAGCTGAAACCTCGGCGGTTATGCAGGCATTGCGAAATCAGGGGGTAGATGACCCATACGTGAAAGCGCTGGAAGGTATATATGGTGGCTGCCCAGCAACCATAGTTCTTCATAAAGAAAGCAAAAAATTCCCATAAAGAAAGGTGTTAGGTAAGGAGACACGATTTACCCATTATTATTCACAACTTACAGGAAGTATTCAGAGACTTGGAATGGGAGCAGTTAGAGATAAGAGTAGATTGAGAATACCTTAGTAATCTGATTTGGTGGCGACATTGCCTTGCTGAGTAACTCAGGGGACGAATTGCACAGAATCATTGGGGACCTAGACAGGAAAAGTAGAAAGGTAGGCTTCAAAATCAATATGCAGAAGACTAAGGTATTTTTCAACATCCTCGGGAAGGAACATCAGTTTACGCTAGGTAGCGAAGCACTCAAAGTAGAAGGTGAACATGTCTACTTAGGACAGGTAGCAGATCCGGACCATAAAAAGGAAATAACAAGAATAAGACTGGGATGGAGTGCATTTGTCGAGCACTCGCAGATTATGACTAGAAGTTTACCGGTATCGCTCAAGAGGAATGTATACAATAGTTGCATCTTACCTCTACTCACCTATGGGGCTGAAACGTGGAGGCTAACAAAGAGGATTCTTCATTTGAGGACAACGCAGAGGCTATGGAACGAAAAATGGCAATGGTAACTTCAAGATATAGGAAGCGTACAGAGTGGGTCAGAGAAGTAACTCAAGTTACTGACATTCTAGTGAAAATCAAGAAGAAGAAATTGATATGGGCAGGACATGTAGTGCGAAGAGAGGATAACCGATGGTCGCTTAGGGTAACAAACAGGATTCCAAGTGAAGGAAAGCTTAGCAAGGGGAGGCAGAAAGATAAGTGGGTGGATGAGGTTACGAAGTTCGCAGCGGTCACGTGGATGCAGCTAGCACAGAACCGGGTTAATTGGAAAAATATGGGAGAGACCTTCGCCCTGCAGTGGGAGTGGTCAGGGTGATGATGATGATAATGAATTTGAAGATCCAATAAATCTAATACCTGGGACACACCAGATAAAAGTTTTAGTTCTCCCTTTTTGGGGGAAAATATAAGCAGACGCAAGCCACAAAAGTGTAGAACATTTTATTGCCTAACATATTGCTTCAGCTATATTACTTCTTTAATGCAAAACATTTCTTGCTTTATTTATTTTATGCAAATCATATTTGATGATTTGTTTTATAGAATGGTTGTTTTTCCCATGACGAAATTCACGTTTTATTTCGGCAACAAAATTTTGCGTGATGCGTGTTTTTCTGAAACACTTCTTGTAGCGCTGTTGTACTCCATAATCAGTTCATAACCAATTTATCAGTAATTGTCTTCAAGTGAGACATGCATCTTCTTTCATGCCCTCATAAATTTCAGAACTGCAGCGCAAATTATTTCCCCAAATAACGTTCTTTCATGGCCATTAAGTTTTTCTTTCTAGACTCAACAAAGAGTTCGCGGCTGACACGAAGTGCTGCCAAGATGAAACCTCACATTCGCCTAATTGGAAAAGTTGCAACTGGTGCAGATTACAGCGACGCGCACGTATAGCACCGCTCTTAATCGTTTTATCTTCAGTTCATCGTCTGTATTCGGTTGCAATTCTATTGTTATTCAGACAACACAGTAAAGAAAAAAAGCAGTTGCGGTTTAGCTCTGGCTAACCCTAGTTTATTTGCGAAAACAGTGGCGGAAGCTTTTTTTCCTGCTAAATTCTTCCCTATCACGCCCTATCAGTCAAAGTGCTATATCATTGGGGACACGTAAGCCCATTCTTTTAGGGTATACGCGAGAGCTTAAGCTACCAGCTTAAATAGAAAGTCACGCTTCAATCAAGCGGTATGAACTTGTCTGCATGTCGTAGGGGTAACGACAATGCGAACGGTTCTGTCAGGCTGATTCTAATATCACCTGACAGCGAGAGCGAGTGCCGCTTCCTCAGTTTCGAGAATGTTGTTGCTCTTGATCGAGGCGCAGTTGATTTCCGTAAGCTGGTGATCAACCACTCCGTATTGTTCTTTGTATGTGGTCTCCCGGCATTGCATGCGCAGGGATGAAAATTGGATCTGGTAAGAACTATGATGCATTTCGATACGTTTAACGAAATGCTGGTTGTGTTTGACCCAACGCTCGAGCGCTCACAGCCAAAACAGCCGCCCGAAAGTCTGTACAGCAGTGATAAAGCCCTAATGTTTCGTTTATGAATCTCCATTCACAGACAGTACCCAAAGGAATACTGCATTTGCAATAAGCACAACGTTTACCGTTTCTATATACGAAGAGGCTTGGCATCTGAAAGCATCCTGCCCCGGTCTCACACATAACTCAAACCCCTCATCATCTGCTTTTGCCAACGCTTGCTTTCCCCAGCATCCTCAACATCGCTGATGTTAAAAACAAGCTGTATGCTCAAAATACAAGTGACTTTCGCTTTGGGTAATAAGGATTATCCAGCATGTGAGTGACAAATTGAACATCACCTAAAACGTGTACGGTGCCCGTCTTGTCAACTTAACACTGGTAAGCTGCAGAGCATTTCAAATACACAGCAATTTGTTCATAGATTGCTCTGGTTAATAAAGGGCTAGTGGCGCTTTAGGCTAAATGAACGAGAGATTGCAGTTACTCACTTGCAACAATTCGCACAGACTGCTATTTATCCAATCAACTAGTTTATTTAAAATGCCGTATCCTACATGTCATGAGGATTGTGGGGCCAGGTGTAACGTTCATCATGAAAACAATGATGCCAATAAAGGGCCACCTAATTTTATGAGAGATGTATTTGTTAAAGTTGAATTTGCAGCAAACTTTCCAGCTAACAAACTAAAGTTTTATATTTGAGATACGAATCCTTCTACGATAACAAACTTCCGATTAACGCCGCATTGTCGTAAACATATAACAGACGGTAGGGATGTATCTCTCGATATGCCCTTTTGGTTTATGGTAGCATATGTTGTGTTAAAAAAAAAGATCTCGTGTAATACTGGTGGGTAGTTTTGTTTTCTCTTGCGGAATAGCAACCTTATTTATGCACTACCTATCATCACTGCCAGTACAAACGTTGATCAACTATGTGTTATACGTAATGCACAGCGTGCTTTTGCGGCGATAACTATCCAATGCGACGACTGAAGGGCTTGGAGCACTGCTGGCACCGATCACAATGGGGAGAGCAGAACCACATAGACGCACAAGGATGGCAGCGCATTCATCAAGTCGTACCATCACGAGAACACTTGCTGAAATAAAGCTACTGAGGCGAATGCCAATTAGAAAACGACGAAGTTGGGCGCAGCAGACAAGCTCAAGGCGCTTACAATGCATTCATGCTGTGGCATGACAATCGCCTACCAGACGGGATACTCGGGAGCGGCTATTGGCGTGGCGCCGAAAACATATTTGTAGCCCTATCGGTTCTGAAGCTATGAATATTCAAATGTTGATTGGTTCTAATCTTATATCTACCTAGACTTCGGCATGGAAATACCCCTACATTCGCGGTAAAGTGTAAAAATTTGCTATGAATAAGGAAAATCGATTTATTCCATCTACAACCCTATTCTGTTTAGTTACTCAGAACCTCGAGAACTGACAGATGAATCAAAGTTCTGAAAAATGAATTTCATTCAAGAAACATTGTTATAGTAATAATGGGCGCATAATATACTTTACCTATGTTAACGGAAGCAGGTGCAGCAATAAAAGAGTGTGAAGAGTAGAAAGTAATTTACAGCAGTTATTAACGAGTATTTGGTGTATGTTATTTGATTTAGTTTTTGTTAGTTTATTTTTGTTTGAAGGGTCACAATTTAACCACATGAATAATGTGATCGAGTTCCATGGTAGTTCACGACATGTGTAACCTAAAGCAGCTTCCAGTTCATTTTCATAGAAGCGTAGCTGTGCCACATAACGTGGGCATGCCAGAGGATAAGCGTGGTATCCGTTATAACAAACCCGAGTGCGGAGAACAATCGCCGAGTCGATCAAGACGGTCTGATTCGGCGACCACAACTGGCAGCAGCATCCAGCGGAGCCCTGGACTAAGGGCAACCGACCTTTGTCTAAGAAGATGGACGAAGCCATCTGAAAACCGCAGAAGACAAGCCAATCTAGAGCTTAATAAAGTTTTTCACTCACTCACTCATAGTCAGCTTTCACGTGAAGTACATAAAAATATACGCACAAGAAACGTAGTGTAGTGTTATCGTGATGATCCAATGCCTGGATTTATTGAAGACTTACTTTCGCGGAATTTGCGACGTCTTGCTCTTCAAAGCCCGCGGCGCAGCTGCCTCGCTAGTATTATCCGACAGCATTTTCTTCAAGTTTAATACGTCGTCGATACAGCGCTGCTTGAAGAGGAAGCTCGTGCCATCATAAATCTGCTGGTGCAGCCTAGCCTGTTAGCCATGGATGTTTTGTCATGAAACGTGTTGCCTGAAAAGGCAACATCGCACCGGCAAGTTTGGCGTGCTGGTGTGTTTTGTTACTCTGGATGCTTTTGGACTGGAAAAGCTTTTCTGGATTACGCTTTCTCATACTCTCTCTCTCATTGATTGTTGTCTTTTGAGAGGTCGGATGAAAAGGGAAGAAGGGCAGAGACCTCATTAAAACAAGGCTATTAAATAGCTCAGTGATGTTATATTTTAGCTGGCTTTTCAGCTGAATCCTTACCTGTTTTGGATTTTATTCTACAGTATGCAATAATATACTTCGGTACCTTAGACGTGCTTTAAAGATTAGAGCTGAATTTCGCTGTTTTATATTTAAGTACCTAATTATTTCTTGTCGAGGTAGGATTGCAGCGAGCCAGTTGTGCAATACCTCAGTGGCAGATTTTAAGAGCTGGAACGACTGATAATATTTGGCATTGAAGTGACACGCGACTTCTGGGTGGAGGCGCTGACTGCGTTGGTAATACAAGGCCTTGAAATACCTAGAGTAGCAGAATATAAATATCTGGGGGTATGGGTAAACGAAGGATCGGCATACATTGGAAAGCATGAGCAATCACTTAAGACCAAAGGGCGAAGGAATGCCGGGATAATGAAGCATAAGGCATTGGGGGGATACAATAGGTATGAGGTTTTGAGGGGTATTTGGAAAGGAATTATGGTGCTCGGACTTACTTTCGGAAATGCGGTTTTGTGCCTGAAATCAGAGGTGCAGTCGACATTAGAAACAAATCAGCGATCCGTTGGACGATTAGCACTAGGTGCCCACGGCAAAACTACAAATGAGGCGGTACAGGGAGATATGGGCTGGGCATCTTTCGAAGTACGGGAATCTCAGAGTAAAATATTATATAAGGAACGCCTGAGTAAATTGGACAGTAACAGATGGGCAGCTAAAGTATTTAAATAACTGTACCTAAAAAGCGTTGACTCACAAAGAGGAAAATAACTAGGAAACTAACCAGTAAGTATGCTAGTAACGAGGACGGAGAAATAAAGAGCATTAAGCAACAGGTGAAAAACACAGAAGGTAAAAATTGAATAAATTCGATGGAAAAGAAACAGAGTATGGACTTATACCGAAAGTGGAAAATGCAGATCAGGAAGGAAGATTTCTTTGATAACTCAAGAGGCAGTGCCCTACTTTTTGAAGCTAGATCAGGGTGCCATAGAACACGCAGCTACAAAAATAAATTAAACAATGGAGATGACGCATGTGCTGTATGTGGAAACTCCAGTGAAACAATTGACCATATTATACTCGAATGTACTGGTATCCATCCGGAAGTTGGTGCAGGCGCAATCATTGTTCCTGAAGCTCTGGTGTTTAGAGATAACAGTGGCTGGGTGAATAAACCGGCGGTGGAAACTAGCAAAAAACAACTGGAAGATTGGTGGCTTAAATGCAGAGAAGTGACAATGTTAGTAATGTAGGAACAAAATTTAATAAATAGAATGATGGTTTACTTAATCATTCTAAATCAATAATTAAGATATAGGGAGAAAAATGAGCATGCTAGCTACTGCTACCACCCCGTTTCAAAGGGGACGCTCCTATATTCCATCCATCCATCCATTTCTGTATAATTGTGTATCATTGATATACATGAAATTTACAAAGCTGATATTGAAGCTTCAGGGAACAATGCCAACCATTTGATTGGCAATGAGTATGGCTAAGAATATTTGCCATCCACCATTTCTCCATTACGGCTGACTGACTGCATCCTTTATTTTCAGGCATCTCGAAATTTTAATGCTTCCACACCTTGCACATTTGTTGATATTGTACTGTGATAGTCAGCACTTCAGATATCGACATGCACCAGTGCGTTGTGCGACGAAGACAAATAAGAAGTACGCTGGGCTCGCCGTTGCAAGGTCCTCTCCTCACAGCTCTCCATCTTAGCGTCAATAAACGCCCTATTACAATTGGTGGAGGTGCCGGAAACGATCCCATCCAAACTGGAACTGCGAAGCCGTACACTGCCCTCTACGATCGCCATGCAAGACGAGTCCACTTCGACGCTGCCGGCCGTTCCACCCACGATCATGTGTTCTGGCGTCGTGCGCCAACGTGACCCTTGCCTCTTCAGTGGCACGGCCGATCAAGATGTCGACGACTGGCTGTCATCGTATGAAAGAGTAAGCAGCTACAACAAGTGGGATGACTCATACAAGCTCAGTAACGTCATATTCTATCTGACGGACGTGGCGAACCTCTAGTTTCGCAACCATGAGGCTGACCTGTCATCTTGGTCGGAATTTAAAAAGAATTTCGCGGAAGTGTTCGGCCGCCCGGCAGTGCGTAAGCTTCGTGCCGAACAACGTTTACACGATCGTGTTCAGCGCGCTGATGAGACCTTTACCAGCTACATAGAAGACATCGTTGATCTCTGCAGACGAGTCGACCCGGCCATGCCGGACGCGAACAAAATCCGCTACATCCTCGAGGGTATTACTGAGGACGCCTTCCAGATGCTAGCAGCGAAAGATCCCACCAGCGTTAGTGAAATCGTGAAGCTTTGCCAGAGCTACGACGAGCTCCGCAAGCGGCGCGCTTCTAGGCGCCGCTCCAGTGTGTGCGACGAAGGCGTATCCGCATTAGCCCTGAGTGGTTCGCCAACTTCTGAAGGGAGCCCGCTGAATCAACAGATCAAAGATTTTATTCGTGAAGAGGTCGCACGTCAACTCTCACTCCTTCCCCATTTTCAATACTCGGGCCGCCTCGTTCCTGAACTGGCTCCATCTTTGGCCCCTACTATACGCCGTGTCGTGCAAGAACACGTCGCTGATGTCTTGCCGTCCAACCCCGTGCTGCCGCCTGTGACGGCACCTCTCACGTATGCCCAAGTAACGGCTTGGCCACCACCTTCGCCCACGTCTGGCTCCTATGTGCAGGTCCCTTCCTACCGTTCACCGCCGCATGCTGAGCCTTCGTTCCAAGCCCCACCATCAAGGTTCCGCCCACATCCTATGAAACCTTGGCGTACTACGGACAACCTTCCGATTTGCTATGCCTGCGGTCGACCGGGCCATGTTGCACGCCTTTGTCGCCAGCGCCTCCAACCTCCACAGCCTGACATTCGACTTTACCCGTACGATACCGACTCACGCTCGCAAATGATTCCGCCCGGTTCTCAATTTGTCTCACAAGATCGCCAAACCTGTGCCACTCGTCGATCACCTTCTCCTCGGCGCCGATCGCTTTCTCCAATGCTGCGACATCCTACCAGCCCCGTTGAGGGAAACTAACAGTCGCAGTTCCGGGGGCAAGAACTGCGCTTGTTTCGAATTCCTCAAGTCCTCCGTGTCGTCCCGCTAATGTTATCAAAGTTTCTGTAGAAGGCGCCACAGTTCTCGCTCTCGTCGATACCGGTGCAGCCGTCTCCGTCATCAGTGAAGCGCTCTGCCGTCGAATTCGCAAAGTGACCACTCCTATTTCCGACTTTTCGCTCCGCACCGTCTCATCACAGCACATTCACCCCTCCGCATCTTGCACAGCCCGTGTGCTCATTCAAGACGTCTTGTACCCCATCGAGTTTATTGTTCTGCCGAACTGCTCGCATGATATCATCCTCGGATACGATTTTCTATCTACTCATCACGCCGTTAATGACTGTGCTCGTGCGCAAATTGCCTTCGCCCCCCTCGGAGATGCCCCTTCTGTGATACCCCTCACCGCACTGCAAAACTTCTCGTCGCCCATGGCACCGACATTCCTCCGTTTTCTGCTGCCCTCGTACCACTGTCTTGTAAGTGTGTAACTCCTTTGACTGCAATTTTTACACATTCCGAAGCCGCCTCCCGTCATCCCTGCCTCCTTCTTCCGTTCGCAGTTCTCGAAATTCAAGACGGCAAGAGTGCACTTTACGCCTTGAACCCATTTTCTTACCCAGCACCTCCACCAATTGTAATAGGGCGTTTGTTGACGCTGGGCTCGCCGTTGTAAGGTCCTCTCCTCACAGCTCTCCATCTGAGCGTCAGTAAACGCCCTATTACAATATTTACATTGAGTAACGTGTTGCTTCCACCTGCTCATCCTGTATGCACGACAGATTACTGTTACCTAAACCAGAGTCGTTACTTTGCCTAACCCGAGACGCGTCACACTGCGCAAATATGAAACGAGTTTGCCAAACAAATGCAGACAAAAACGCGAAAGCCCATCGAATTCATCTGTTGAATTAATTAATCCTCCAGTGCAGCATAACCATAATGAAGCTGGCCTCAACACTGCAGATTATCATTTAGAGCTTGTTTTTAGGCGGCACATGGCGAATGTATGTCTTAATTTCTCCCAGATGGCTGCAGCGGCTTCAATTTTTTTGCTTATAGACAAACCAGTACCAAAGGCAACCGTAGAAGTAATACGCAGGATCTTGCGAAACAAAACAAAAAAATCGCCACTCCAAACGGCAATTCTTTCACCGACGGATAGTTGGTTGGTTGTACAACTTTTAATTCCATCGGTAATGGGCGTCCTCTTCCCCGCCCCCGGCACGCGTGCCGGGGAAGACGGTGAATCGTGCGCCTGCGGGTTAGAGGCTGGCAGGTAGCCCTTGGCTTGTTGCGGCCTCTTCTGCCAGATGGACGGTGCGTTGCTGGATCGCAGGGTCCGTGCTTCGCAGCAGGGTATCCCAGGCGTCTTTACTTGTAATATTTTGTCCTACCCCTGGAGATTGTGGGCACTCCCAAATCATGTGGTCAAGGGCCGCTCTCGCCCCACAGTGTTTGCACAGATCATTGTTCCTAAGGTCTGGTAGCGCGCGAAGAGCGTCTGCAACTCGTATGCCGGAAGAAGGCTCGAGGATGTTCGCTAGAGAGCTTTTAGTGTCTCCACTATATGCGGTGCACGGGGGAATATACCTCCTGGAACCTTGGTCCAAGCAATTGAGATAGTGGAAACCGCAGGGGTCTTGTGATGCAGTTAATGCAGCCTTTGACAGCGCTTGCATCGGGTGTTCCCAGCGTTGACAAAATGCGATTTAAAGGCGATCAACTACCAAGCAAGTTGAGCGCCCCTGTAAGGCAGCTTCTTCGAGCAGTGAATCAACCAATATAATGATCGAAACAGTCCCAAATAAAATAACGCAAAAATGTGTGGAAAGTTATTTTAGCTGAAGGAATGTTCCACATAAAGAAATAATGTTTCGCCGGGACTTTTGCCTCACGCCTAATTTGTTTTGAACGAGAATTATGTTCAACATATATCAACGGAACATTTTCCGAAGTTTAATTTGCTCACTGCATGGTACTCACTTGGAACCTGACTATGAGTCTACAACCTCTATAACCACAACTGGCATCGACCTGAAGGAGCAAGATAGAAGCCATACTTATTGCCATGTATTGACATGGTCCATTGATTACTGAAGGTAAAGCTATGAAGGTTTTGGCTTGTATAAATATATTGGCGACGTTATGGCCTTGAACGATGCGGCGAACACGGGACTGTTCTGAAGCTTGTGAGTCATACCCAGATGCGAATGCAGGAGTGTATATAGGGGAAAGGGGGGAGGGGGTTTATATTAATTGTTCGAAAATGGCAGACTTGGTATGATAGTGAAGTAAACGGCAAACCAGACCTTACCAATTATGTCACTAAGGAGTAAAAGTCCTGTATTAGTCATGAATGCTTAACTGATGTTGCCGTTATTTTACAGCGCTTTTTATCAGTTATCTGGCGCACAGCTCCTTCCTCATGAAAGAAGTTGGTCTGAACGCTTTGTTTTCTGACAACGTTTGTGTAAATGAGGTGAAGAACTTGAATACACGGCAACACGCATAAGAACTAAAAAAGATGCGTACTACATGAGATTCAAAGCACACTTCGATGTGTTAATGATGTTGAAATAGCATCGTTATCATCATCATCATCATCACCAGCCTGACTATACCCATTACAAGGTAAAGGCCTCTCCCATATTTCTCTCCTTAACCCGGTTCTGTGCTACCGGCATCCACGTGACCCCTGCGAACTTCTTTACCTCATCCGCCCACCTAACGTTCTGCCGCCCCCTGCTACGCTTTCCTTCCCTTGGAATCCAGTTTGTTACCCTAAGCGACCATCGGTTATCCTCTCTTCGCACTACATGTCCTGCCCATATCAATTTCTTCTTCTTGATTTTCACTAGAATGTCAGTAACTTGAGTTACTTCTCTGACCCACTCTGTACGCTTCCTATATCTTGAAGTTATCCTTACCATTTTTCGTTCCATAGCCCTCTGCGTTGTCCTCAAATGAAGAATCCTCTTTGTTAGCCTCCACGTTTCAGCCCCATAGGTGAGTAAAGGTAAGATGCAACTGTTGTATACTTTCCTCTTGAGCGATACCGGTAAGCTGCTAGTCATAATCTGCGAGTGCTTGTCAAATGCGCTCAATCCCAATCTTATTCTTCTTGTTATTTTCTTTTCATGGACCGGATCTGCGGTTACTACCTCTGCTAAGTAGACATATATTCGCCTACTACTTCCAGTACTTCGCTACCTAATGTATACTGCTGTTCCTTCCCGAGGCTGTTGAACATTACCTTAGACTTCTGAATATTCATTTTCAAGCCTACCTTTCTACTTTTCCTGTCTAGGATATAAATCATTGTTTTCAATTCATCCCCCTAGTTGCTTAACAAGCCAATGTCAATTGAAATATAATAATTCTAATTATAACTTCAGCCGCATTTGATACATGCTTGAATGTGTGCTAAGGCTAAGGGTGTGTTAAATTAGTTCGTGTAGAGTCGTTTGTATTTCTATCGTTAGGATATTACAAAATCCCCTGTATCAACATCTGCATCATTTGGAGTGAGCAGACCCATGGTGGTAGCTTCCGTTTTGTAGTAAGTTTCCCTATTATAGTTATCCCAACGCTGGGTCGCCACCTGAATAGATGGATTATAGTGCCGCGATCCATTCAGATCTTTATTGGTTCTTTTTCGAAAGCCGCCGAAATGCGGCTTTGTCAGTGATTCTAACGCACGGGTTGATTCCGTATTCCTTGTTTGTTCACACCCGTTGTGGAAGATGCAGCTTTATTATTTCCTTTGTCTCGGAAGATGAGCTGAGGTGTTTCTGGAAGATTCCAGCCACTCGCGTGTGTTTCTACAATGTTCCAGGCTATGCTAGTAACTTTCAGCAGCTTTATCTAGATATTTCTTCGCCACTTTTATGTTGAGCGCTGGCGGTTGCGATGCGCATTCGTTGATCGATGACCGCCAAGCACGCTTGATGCTATAGCCGCCGTCGCTTGTATAGTTCTTTTGCTGGCGCAAGTCGGCAATAAAACTTCATTCCAGTGCACTTTGCGTCTCTTCGGTTGCGCCTATGGCCTTGCCACTATTATGTGACATCTGGTGGAGGTGCTGGCATTCATGTCCCGAACTCCCCCGACAAGCCGAGACAACTGCCCTGTTGCGTGTTCAGCCAGGGGACTTGCCCACAGCCAACCGGGCCAGCCGCCGACTCCAAGGGCTACCGCCTTACCACGGGTTACTGCCGGATCTCACTCGACTCCTAAAAAATCTAACACCGACAATGGCCAAGAACCAAACATCCCTTCCTATGATCTTCCAACCACCGCGACAGCCGCCAGGTTTATGTGGAGCCCACAGAGAAGAGCGTGAGGACCGGCTGCACACATAAGACCAGGTTGCTGCATTTCATAGCTTGGTCGACACCTCGAAGCTTGGAAACGTGTTTTCCGAACTGAATGGGGCCGCTAGAATGCGGCATTAAAAGCACGCGTCGTTCATAACGAAATGGAAACTTTACAAGAATGAAAGTTTCCATTTATATGTCAGCTTTGTGATGAAGGAAAGAGCAGAGGTATTTATTCAGATTTGAGCTCATCTCTGTCTGTCCTCGCTTATGTCGAGGAAATGGAGCGTTTCATGACGGAGGAGTAAAAAGTGAAACTGGTAATGGGAGCCGTAAAAGAGTCGCTTTTTGCAGGCCTTGCCAGAAATCCGCCGAGAACAGTAGTCGAATTCGATAAGGGGACCTCGTCCATCGAAATCAAAATGGAGGCCCGTATACGCCAATACAATCGACTACTTGAAGCAGTGTATGGAAGCCGTTACAATGGATCACCTACAAGGAGAGACAGACTGCGAGACCTTATCTGAGAGGTCGTTCGGGATGCGCTTCACCGGCTGTGCCGATAATCCCGATAGCCTTAAGTAGTGACACTCGCGGGCGTCGTCCGTGAAGAAATCCAGGAGGTATTGGGCGTTCCTCAAGCGACGGCCCCGACGTATCCGACGCTAGACCCCACTGCGATAATTATGCTGCCGGGTTACACCGTCGTGCTTTCCGACGAGACCCGCCAAGTCCCCCTCGTCGAGAACAAGCCGCTGCTGAACGACGTCCCTTGGCCGAAGCCCGCCAAGCCTACGAGCGACCCTCAAACCCCAGTAAATGTGACGCCTGTAGGACTTCGAACAACCGCCCACTTTAGTTCCACTGCTGTGAATCCGGTGACATCTTGCGTCATTGCGCGTACAAGCGTATCAGCCAGCGTGGTTTCGCCATCAACGCCCCACGACCCCGTCTTGGCTAGCGACACTAGAAAATCAATGACTTCTTTCGGAGGGGAACCACTTTTCGCTAAGTCGTCTTTTATGGTCCCTATCGCCATTAAAATCCAGTTTTACGTCGCCACGCTAGAGCTACGCGCAAAGAATGTTCCACAGCCGCGCAGAGGAAACTAAAAAGAGCAACCTTTGGAGGTGAAGTTTTATCACAGCGAAAACACGAAGATCCTCCGCCGCCAACGACGAGTGACGACGACGCAGCTTTTACTCCGACGCTCCATTTAAAAACGCCAAGGACAATCACGCTCCCAGACGTAAAGTGAAACCGCTGCCCAGCGATATCTCAACGCCGTGCCCTAGACATGACTTCAGCACACGACATAGTTGAGTTCGAGTACCGGGACCAACACGCAATACGAGGACATGAACAAGTGACATCGATGTTGTTCTACATGTTCGCATAATTACCGCCTTTCCAGACACCAGAGCTGGCTATTCTGTCATACGTGGAGCGTGTTACACCTTACCTTATTACGCCATTGTGGCGAGGCTTACAATAGTGAGAGCGAATTAGCGTACATATCCTAACAGCTTCCTGGTCCTAAAGAACTCATCGCAAGACGGTACTTTAATTATGAATCTTTTTAGTGAGCAACATACGATCATCGACTCAGGTTAAGCTCATCAATTTCCCGGGGGAGAACGCCATGGCTACTATGAGGACATCGATAGACCGCATTTCTCTAAGAGTTCGCGCCCCAAAATTTTTTCGATGGAGACTTAACCGTGCCATCCCGATTAAGCTTCGTCGCCTGTGTTGGCAACACAGACATCGAAAACCGCTCAAGGTGTCGTCGAAGTAAGCAACCAGTTTCTCGTAGAACGAATGCGGGGCATCCCAAGAGATATCGACCATATCCGAGAAAGAAGAGCTCAGGTACTGTTGGTGAACTTCACCGAAGAATACCGGTATCTTAAGGTCACAACGATAGCTCTCCTCAACGCACTATCAGACACCCGAGAAGTCTTCGGCCTGCTCGACCAAACCGCAGTTGATTCACTCACCTTATGTGATAGCAGACGTTCGATGTCGACCAAGCAATGCGCCGGACGAACAAGACGAGATTAGATCTTTGAAAGCTACAGCGAGTGTTTTTTGTGAGCGTTAAAGGTGCGACTGGCGCCATTGGTAAAGCATCGTATTAACACAGAAGAATACGCCCGACCTCTTAGTGAAAGACCCTATCGCATATCGTTAAGAGAACGGCAATCAATCAGGGAGCAAGAAGATGAAATTCGTCGTTACGACGTCATCCAGCATTCATAGAGCTCATGGGAGGGCTCCCGTCATAATTGCGGAGAAGACGGAACACTTCGTTTTTTTTTTCTTTTTCTATTGAATCTGACTTGTGCATTCCTTATTTTCTGGAAATTTATCAACATTGAATGCCGGTGTCCTGCATTTTGTGCGTCGCTTAACCTTCAGTGCTGAAGCGAAATATGTAAAGTTCTGTTCATCCTACGTGACAGGCTCTTCTTCTGCCCCAGCATCAAGCAGCTTTTGTGAAGAGCAGAAAATATGTTTTTAAATACTACTGGTTCAAACCATTTCCGTCGGCATGTCCTTGCTAGCTCGAGCTCTCGCTTTTTCGTCAGGCACTGAGAGGAAATAATATCATGATCCGCTACGTCCAGTTAGTGCTCGGCCATGTCAGCTACCACCTACCCACGTAACGAAAGTGTATTAAGGCTTACGCCTTAATACGTCCGCCTTTGGGGAGCGTGGGCCTAGGATGGCCCACCACCTTGGCCAATTGTGGTAGTCATCTTGGGTGCCATCGTGTGACCTAGGGTGACCGAAAAGTATGACACCTGCGAGCTACAGTGTGAGCTACTAAAGGCTTTCGCCTTAACAGAAACCTATTACCAGCGACATCGATCGCTTGGAAGGACATCTTCACAATGACTTGTAAATATGTACTACTGAGAAAAAAAACAAAAATAAATTGTCATTTTCACGTTCTTAAGTTGATTAAATTTAGCTTTTTATTTGTGGAAAATAGTGTGGCGTAGTTATTGTGCAGCATTTATAGTGGACATAGTCTTTTAGCGGTCTTTTTTTCCCTCTTGTAAACCCAGTGGATGCTTCCGGAACGCGATGGGCTTGCGTGCGGGAAGAGGGCGGTTCAGCGGTGTCTTCGTTGAATCGTCACACGGAGGAAGGAAATGAATCGTCCTGTCTTCGTCCTGCCATTTGAAAGCAGCACACAACATGAACCAACACGTCGTTGTGTTGGTTGCGGCAAAGCTGGTATATTGCAAAGCTTCTCGGACGGTGCTGCGTCATCGCTTCTCAGAAGAGCGACGTTCCATCGTGCAATTGGTTGCATGCACTGCACGAACAGATCGAGGTAGAAAGCTTTGGAATTTTAAATCAAAATAAGCACGTGAGCATATAAATTTCTGCGCTTAGCTTTGCTGCTAATTTCGGTTACTGTGTCGCATTAACCAGCATTAGCTCCACGAATTTGCTCTAAGAGTTGTTAGGAACAGGTTGGCGCATGGGCGATAGTTTTGTGATTTACGTGGTTGCACTCAAAGAATACGTTCACAAAGCGTATTTTGTTTTCAGCTACAACTCTATGGAATTCACTACCCTCATATGTTAAAACGGTTCGGTCGTATAGGCTTTTCACTAATACCATCAAAACAATTTTATTAACAAAGTAATTATAACCACACAGTTGTTTTTCTTTTTTTATGCATTGTTGCTCTTGTTGTTCATGGATTTTAACATATTTTAATGTTCAATTTCTGCCATATTTGTGAATTTGTTTTAAACATTTTGTGATAGGAGGTCCCCCTGACAGCTTCGCTTTGGGACCTCCTTCTGTACCAAATAAATCATACTAATTTGTATAATACATTTCTGAAAATAAAAAACCTGAAACCTGTTCATAAATGACGCTGCGGAAGGCGATGATGTTTCACCTCTCTGCAGGCCCCGCTGCATGCCGTTAATTCCTCGTTGGCTTTCCTCAGTTCTCATTTCTGTTACGTTTCATAACACACTGAAGAATGCACTTGCTCCTCTGGCACTTTAAAGCACTTTTTATAGTGCTCGAATAGAACTTTAAATACTGCACATGAGTTCTCCAAGAATTGTTTACATCGAACAGTAATAGAATTGTGCATTAGTGTTTCTTAAAATGTCCACTTTCCTTTTATTGCGCATAATTATGAGCTTACAGAGGGGATTTTTACCGGCTTGATGCAGCTTCGTGTACGAGCAGCCGTTCTGCCACCAGGAACCTCCCAGCCTCGTATGAAGGTACCAGCGGCTTCGAGAGCGCAACGAGAAAGTTCAGCAATCCGCACACCTACGTCGCCAGAGGACCATGGCCGATATAGCAAACTACATTACCACACTTGTATCGTTATCAGTTGCTGCACAGGTTGAAGCTCAGCTCAAGCTCAGTTAATATTAAAAGCTGTGGTTGGCTCTGCAGCACCTACAACAAGGCATTTGCCCTCGAACTTCATCTACATCCGAAAAGTGCTAAGAAAATTAGGTATTTTTCATGTGAACATAAGTCAGGACGCGGTAGCTCTGGTTGAAGGTGTGTTCCCTTGAAAATACATTTTTCCTTAAATATTTGAACTATTAAGAAGCAATCAGCGTCGTTTTCGGCACCTGGGCGTGTGTCCACTATGCTGTTTGATGATATGCAAAGTCTCTCAGCACGCCTTTCGATAGGTTTGAAGGCTTTGTGGAATACTGTGACATGCTTGTGGGTAAGCTTTGCGATAAGGCACTGGTGTTATTATCTAAAGCCATTGGAACTTCACGGCAAGAGCTTATTTGTCTATGTTTTGTGCGTGCGAATGCTTTTTTAATTCTTTTATTGAGACTATTGTCTTGAGACAATGTCGGCCAAGCCCTTTGCTCCATCCTTGATGAAAAAATAGTAACCTCTTGGCATTGTGCAGCGATGCTGTATATGATGAAATGTTTTTCTTCTTCACAACAGCTATGCTTCATTGATTTGCGCTGCAAAGCAAGGCCGAATTTTTAACGTGGCTGCTCAAGCAAAGGCAGCACACAGGCACAAATGTTAAGTACTTGAGTCTACTTGGATATCCGTCGTTTTATTGCGGGGGTTATTGAAGGGTTGTCTGTGGCATGCATATATTTCAGTTACGTTTTATTTGGTTTGATAGGAATATTACTGCCTTGGCATGGGAAGCGTGCAAGCTGACTGCTATTTGTAAACAAATCATTCCACCAAATACAATACGCTTTCATGCAATAGTGGAGTTGAATTTCTGTGCGCACTCCCGCACATTCGTTTCCATATGGGCTCTTTCACTTGTATGCCCTGAGAAGTTGGTGCGTGGGTACATAGATGTGCACCAATGTATCTTGTAAATAACTATACACAAGAAAAAAAGATTTGTGCAACAGAACACGCTTTGTTATGTGCCTTTTTCATCTTCAAGCTTGGCGGTACTGCTGCTGCGGCATACAGTTTTGTGTTATAATAAGAGATGTATATTCCATGTTATTTTATAGCCTTCTGTTTCATTTACTGCACCGTGCTGCTGATTGATCACACTCCGAGAGCTGACCCTAAACTGCTGTTGCTCCTTCGATTCTTCATCCTGCCTTTGTGTGTTTGTGGTGTGCGAGCACTCTGGCGCATTTGTCACTATCAAGCCTGTGCATGCCTAAATAATGAAGTTGGATGTAAGTAGCGGTGTAAGGCTGCATGCTTTTACATGACTCGCACTGAAAGGCAAGACCAATGATGACTAAGAACGAATGATGCTTGAACAAGGCGGCTGGTTCAAGATCAAGAGTTGGCCTAATTTGGCAGTGAAATGTCCAGTCGAGTTAAATTGCGCGTCAACCATTACGGGGTCAATTTTTTGCAGACTTGACAGAGCATTTTTCAGTCTTCTTAGTCTTTAGCCTTGTCTTTAGCAATTTACGCGAAATAAAGATTCGAAATCCGCGAAAAGTATAAGTCGCTATGACTTCATGTTCATTTGCTTGTTTTTATTAGCCCTAGTACTTTGAGCAGTTCCTAGGGCGGTGTGGCGGTTGAAAGAAAATAGTGCCTTATGCAGTTGGTCCCTACGGGACCTTAAGAAAGTTTCGCTACCATGGGATATACTTTGGATGTGAAGGGCATTCGTAGATCGACGACGGCCCAGTACGCTTGCTGCTGTCGCCGCCGCCGATTGTTCAGTTATTTTGCGGGCTCAAATAAGCCGACTAAAGACTGTTGCAGTGCACTTTACGTCGCCTCGACTGTTCCAATAGACTTGTAACTATGACGTTGCAATGAAAACCTCCCTTTTGAAACAGAGTGGTGGCAGTTTCCACCGTGCTCTGCTTTATCGGCTATATTTTGAATGATGGTATATAACACTCAAAATTTTGTCATTTCAGTTAATAAATTTTTATACCTACACTTACGTCACCTTTCTGCTTTTCAGCCGGCAATATTTTAATCGCTTTTTGCTAACTTGCATCGCAGATTCATTCACCCTAGCATTGGTGTCTCTAAAGCCTAAGGCCTTAGAGAGAGTGACTGCGTCGGCATCGAGATCTGGGTAGAAACCATCGCATTCGAGTATAAGATGTTCAGTTCATTCTACGGATTTGCCACACACTGCACGTGAGTCACCACCTTGGTTAAGTTTCTTTTTGTAGCTGTGTGTTCTAATGCACCCGGATCTAGCAAAGTAGGGCACTGTCTACTAAGTTAACAAAGAAAGATACTTTTTTAATATGCCTTTTCAAGCTTTTAAATGTTTGTACGCTATGCTTCTTATTACCTTCTGTATCATTTATCTGCTTTCTAACGCCCTTTATCTCACCGCCCTTGTGCTCTGCGTATTTACTTCTTAGTTTTCTAGTGCTTTTCTTGCATCCTTGGTCAATATTTTTTCAATATAAATATATATACTGTAGCTGCCATACTGTTACTGTTCACTTTCCTCAGGCGTTCCTGAAATAATGTATTTGTACGGACGCCCATTCGCAGTGGTTAGTTACCATCATTCTCTGTGTTGGCTGCTCAAACTCCATGACCCCTCTGGCCGTCTTATGCCTTGGGCAATCCGTTTGCAACTAAACAGTTTCATGAAAGAGCGGGCGCCGGAACGCTGACGCTGTCTCTCACGTTTGCCGCTTGCAACGGCAGAATGTGACGCTGAAAAGCTTGGATTG
The DNA here is from genome assembly GCA_023969395.1 of Amblyomma maculatum. NCBI lineage: Eukaryota > Metazoa > Arthropoda > Arachnida > Ixodida > Ixodidae > Amblyomma > Amblyomma maculatum. The sequence continues at coordinate 30,982 of JAJIZL010125471.1, read as the reverse complement.
ACCGCAGATGCGAGAAACTGCCGAGAAGTATGTGGTTTGCCGTGCACAGTGTGCGAATCACGAACGTTCAACAGTGTGCCCTTCCTGGTCTCCTGCATCCTGTGAAACCGCCAAGATCTCATTCTGAAGAGGTCAGGGTCGACCTATTGGAGGCATTTCTAAATTCTCATGACCGCAACCGTTGGATAGTTGTCTGCACTAATTATCACATGACTTGTTGTCAAATAGGAGCTCTCCCGTCGACTACAGCACACAGGTCTCCTTCTTTCTGTTACTCGTTGTTATACTTCCCTATGGGGCCACCACGAGTATTGATTAGTGACCGATTCCCCCAGTTCAGAGCGGATGTTGTGGAGGAAGTCCTTCCATTCTTCATGACGCATTTTCGACACTCTACTCTTTATCATCCTGAAATAGACTGAGCTGGCGAACCAGCCGGACACTCACAAACATGCTTTCCATGTATATCGTGGTTGACCTCAAGAATTGGGACTATGTGCTACTATTTATAAGTCACAGATACAATGCCGCTTAACAGGAAACAAAGCGCTAAAGTCCGTTCTTTTTTCTTTATGCCTGCTCACCTCGACACCCCCTCGACACACCCTCTATGCATCCTCTCCTTCTCAACAGACGCCAATCCTGGGGTCGCCGAGCTCCTCTGCCGGTGGGGTCGCCGAGCTCCTCTGCCGGTGGGGTCGCCGAGCTCCTCTGCCGGGTTGAAGAAGCCCGCTGGGTAGCCAATCTGTGAACCCTCCCCTCTCAACAGCACTCGAAATCTCTCTACGACAACCGTCATTGCTGTATGGCCTATCTCCCTGGCGATATTGTTTGTCTTTGGCGCCTAACGTGGAAGCGCTGTTTAAGCCAGAAAATGCTCCCGCACTAGACCGCTCCTTGCGTGATCTTGGAAATAATTAGTGACCTTACATATGTGGTTGATCGCCACACCAAAAGTGGCAAACGTTCGGCACGCACTGAGGCCGCGAGACTGAAACCTTGCCACCGTCGTCATGACAGCTGTCTCGCCCTGGGATCTTTGTTACGGAGGAAGTGTTACGTAGATGAAGAAATATGATGATCCAGGAAAAGAAAGGAACAAGGTAAAATCGATGTGTGCGCATTCAGTTGAACACTGTCTTGTTTATCTTGCGTTGCTGTCCGCTGCCTGTGTGAACTAGTATTGTCAAACTTTGCAGGAGGGTGGCTCAGTGATCACGTCGCGGGCGCGATAATCTTTGTGACTGCAGTCAACTGACTACATGCAACACTGATTGCATAAAAATAGTACGTAGGGATAAAAATGATGAAATTTGGTTAACGATCGAGGATCATTCTTATGCTTGAATTCCAAAAATACACCAATGTTGCGTGTTACTTGCAGTAAGGAGAAGCCCCTAGTCCTTTCCTTAAGGCATTGTTTGAAGTCATCATACCCATCTGTTGTCATGAAGCAATAAATATTGTTTAAACAAAGTCATACGGATGAAACTGCGGAGAAGAAAACGGTAGATGTATTGCAGTTTTTATTTCAGCCGATGTCTAGCAACAGCCCGGTGACAGCCTAACCCTGGCCAAGTATATATGATCAGATGTAACCATTTTGGAGAGATTCTTCAGCAGGGACCAGTGAACAAATACATATTTCTCCTCAGTCCTGGCTCAGTGCAGAACAGATTAGCCCTGGTCATGTATATCTGATCAGATTCCACGTTTTGGAGAGTGACTTCAGCGAGGACCCCTTAACAAATACATATTTCTTTTCAGTCCTGGCTCTGTGCAGAAAGGACGTAAATAGCATATTTTCGTTTCGGATTACCTTCACTATACGATAAGATTCAAGCGAAAACATGTTGTCGACTGCGAGACGAGTATTTTTATTTGACTTGACAGCTAGCTCATGCGTATCTGTATCGTGTAGTTCACTATACAAAGAAAACAGTTGCAGGTGGCCAGGAAAACGACAGTACTGACCTCGAAAGGTGCACAACGCTACAACGCCGAAGTAAGAGATCCCTTTCACCAAAAACAACAGCTACGTAGGGACTGCGCAGAACTATCAGAAATCCTGTGCACATGCTTTTCAAAGAGGATAAAAACAGTCCACAAAATGTTTTCACGCAGCACTTATGGTGTTTGTTTTTCTTAACTTCGCTCTTGCAGCGTTGATGCCACTCACAAACACCGTATCGCTATCTCATAGATATGCGCAGTGGTTTAACTACGTTGGCTTTAGATTTTCCCATGAACAGTTATGATTTCAAAACCTTTTGAAAGCAGAACAAAACGTATGACAGATCATTTTGATTAACGGTATAAGAAAAGTTGGTGCGTTATAGCAGAGAAAAGAAAAAATTGCAACAGGCCCTAACTCTTCAGTTATAGTTTGAAATAACTGAGCGAACTTGTACGTTCTGGGTCTCAAGTGCATGTGGTCATTTTAGTGACCTACAAAGAGGTTTTGTTGTTTACTTCTTCTTTTCCAAATACCTAGCTGGCACTTTATTTTAAAAAATAGATAAAAAGGAGCAAATGGTAAGGGTGCATTTACGAATGAATTTATGTCTAATCTGCGGCTAATCACCCAGGACAGTCATTCGTATCGCTGTTGACAAGTGCATATACCTTATTCTATCAGGTTACCTTCTGCTTTTGAGGTTTGGGGTTTTACGTTTCAAAGCGACTAAGGCTATGAGAGACGCCGTAGTGAAAGACTCTGGAAATTTAGACCACCTGGGGTTCTATAGCATGCACTGGCATCGCACTGCACATGAATGCCAAGCTTTTCACCACCATTGAAAGCGACTGCCAAGGCCGAGATTCAATCCCACGTCCTTGGGTACAGTACACGAGCACCCTAACCACTGCGCCATCCCAGTGGGATACTTTTGCTCCTGACTCCGAATACGAAGGGTCTTGCAGTTTAAAGGGACACTGCAGCACATTTTGCAAAAATAGGGTTTTAAGCAGAAACCCACAGTTTTACATGCTGTGAACTGGAATATCAAATTGAAGTTAGGCAGAAAAAAGTATAAATACCCTTCTTTCTGCAGAAATACGCAGCCTGCGTGATGGGGCTCACCACGCGCCACGCCCCTGCCTGTGATTGGCCAAGATGTCGCGTGACATTTTGAGGAGCGGGGAAGCTGCCGATACGGCTCCTTCTCTCCGCTGCGTGCTGATCGCAGCTCTCTGCGGCTTTGTGAATGTAATTATGTCACGCGAGTTCCACTCGAATGACCATCAGAATTTTCTTCGCATGTATCCGAATCTGATGCGCCCGCAAACGATACAGCACTTTCGGTGTGTGGAGCGTAGGTGTTACATGAATTCTTGGTTTTGTTAGAGTGAGGTATTTTGAGAAGTAGTGTGTGCAATTACTTGCAGAAGCTACACGGCCCTCAGCGATACCTTGGCGCACATATTCCTGGGAAAGAAAGGCAGCGAACATTGCAATAGCACTAGCCGCCCCGCCCGAAAAGTTATGAAATAAAAAGGCCCAAGGCACCGTGTACTAAATTCTGCTTCCAGTGCCAGACGTCGCACCTTGTGGAAATGAGGCATGTTATGGAAAGAGTAAAGTAGCGCAAAGCTACCACCAGAAAAATTAATCGTGAGCGAAGCGCAATTTCTTAGCTCTGCGACGCATGCGAGGCATCGGCGTAGCCATTGTGCTGGATACCAAGTCAAATACGCGCAGAATGCTGCTTGAGTCATGATACATTTAGCAGACACGTAGAAAACCTTTTCCTTTTATCGTACGTTCACAATATACGTTTAGCGAATTGACGGCTGACGTATGTTGAAAGCAAAGCTGCAGCTTCGCTGCACCTATACCTTCGATCCTCATGGTTCTCATTTCTAAATTAATTCGAATCCTCAAACAAGACAAGACTAAGTAAAATGACTAGGCAACAACGGATGCAAAATCACAAGACCATATGTGACCAACTTCGATGATTGCTTGCTTGAACGCATCGAAGGAAACCTAGCTTTGTGCTCTCCATACCTAAATGCACCCATACTCAGCTGAGCAGTACACGATTTATCTTCTAATAACGCTCACGTAGGGGTCCCACCAACATATCAGGCAGGTGCCATGCTGGAAAGGTTCTTGCAAAACCGTCACAACCTAGCTGCTACACAACTGTTGGCTCTTCTTAATCATTGCTGGTTCGCAAAGATCACTGGTGCGGGCTGCCGATGAGTTGTCCAATGTTTAGCATAAAAGTCATTGCGCGGAGCTTCGCGCAAAAGAAAAGAGAGGCACGAATGCAACCACGCGCCGATGCTTTCTTCCTGTCCCACTGATTGCCCTCCACGAACATATCGGAATCAACGCTAAACGCAACAGTTCACGAACAAATGAGAGCTCAATAATCAGAAACTAATTGAACTATGAAGTACCAGCCTTACCTCCATTTTCTTCCTTTAATAGACATGTTTCTAAGAAATGGTGACTGGCGGGATTCTTTTGTGCGAGGAAATAGAATGAACTGCGTAATGGTTCAGCCACGCCTTTTTGACAAAGCCCTATAGAAATCGCCTTAGGAACAAATTGCATGTAATCACAGTCACGAATAAAATGCTTCAAGTAGAATGTTTGCTTGGTCGGCTTCAATTTATCTTACTTCTCAGCAGCGTCGCATTACTCCGCCAGCTTTTGTCACGAGGGAAAACGACAGCTAGCGTGATTCCAAGATCAAATGAGAGAAGAATGCGAAGTTAAGTGCATATCATATTGAAGTATTCGGTTGCGTCCGTAGAAGACTGCAAGGCGATCATTTATTTGCATCATGTTTTGGCGAGAGGTTGACTAAGCATGCCCACTCTTTATCTCCGGACTAGGTGAGTGTATAATGCTTAGTAATTTGTTTTTCGCAAGACAGAACTCTGCATTGAAATGTGCGTTAGTGCTTGCGTCATCCTTTAGGTTCTGAGCGCTTATGTTCAGCGCATTGATTTTCTTCGAAGTGAAAGCATTCATTAATACGATTCTTACTGGTTGCGTCACAAACGTTTAAAGCACAGTCCTCTGCTCATATCCAAAGTGTTGCAGGCCTACCACGGCATCATAGTGTCCGAACTGCTGCAGTCATAAAACTCACTGAATAATCGAGCCTTATATTTTACCACCACAATTCCGGCTAATGGAGTTAGAGATCAATGAAAAATCAAAATCAGGGAACGTATGTCTTTGCTCCCAAAAATCTGCGGTCAAGTATCTCACATAATATTGTTAGCATACAGTACTGAGCTACCACATTATTCAGATATATTGGTTGTAAGCCTAAAACTATATATCGGTTGTAAAGACTGTGTGACTAAAAAAGCCACACGGCAGCATAGATATAAAGCCCCAGTTTAACTAACCTGTTAGAACGTGCCAGTGTGGCTTAGAAGTATTGCGCATCAGTGGTCATCCAAGAACATTTGAATTTTGATTCTCATCCCATCCTCATACTTCAAATAGGCAACCCGAGCTGCCAGCGCCTCTCAGCTTTGCAATACGATGCGGTCTCATGACGTCAGATACAACACTAGTGAGGCAGGGTTGGGCCATGTTGGCTGCGAACTACGATCTACTAGAGCCGTGCCAGTGATTTTTTACTGCCATCATCAACATTGCATTGTCATCAGAACAGGACCTTTCAATCAATCAATCTTTATTTCAGTTTGTACATGCAAACTGGGGATGGTGAGAAGAAAGCAGTGAATTATACACCGCTTGACGGGCCTCACCACCCCTACAAGTCAGCAGTAGGCACAAGGCAAAAACAACCACTGGTAAAAAAAAATTAATACAAGTGCATCTATAGAACAAGGTTGACAGAACATGTCTCACATCTGGCAGCAATAATAGACGCAGATACCGTGAGGCTATAACACAGAGTGGCACAGTACGTTCAAACACAACCGACATCACTGTAGCATAGATTGCTGAATAAAGCTTTTACGAATGGAAGAAAAAGACATAATATTTACTTGGTCACTCAGAGGGGTATTTAAGAACTTTAGCACAATAAATCTCAACATACAAAACCCATAGTTAGTTCTGCACTTTGGTAATGCAAACCTACTCTGCAATCTGATGTCTTATGATGAGTGGCGGCATATAATAGGAACAATTTAGAAAAATATGAATCACCATTTTTTATCGTTGATTTATAGAGACATGCAAATCTGTAGTCAAATAATTTGTTGAAAGGTACAATATTATAATGTAGGTAAATGTGTCTAGTAGGCGAATAATACGTCCCATTGACAATTGCGCGAAGCATTTTCTTTTGTATTGCTTACAATTTAATGACAATAGATACCGTTGTATTGCCCCAGACAAGAAGGCAATAGCTAAGGTGGGAATAAAAAAATGCATAATATAAAGTAATTTTGGTTTCGATTGGTAGAATATGCCTGTTACGTGAAGTAATTCCGACAATTCTAGAAAGCGTAACACAATATTATTAACATGGGCATCCCCTGTCATCGTACTGCTAAACGTTACACCTAATGATTTGAATGTGTCCACGTACTTATTTACACTGCCGTTGAGATATAACGAGGGGCGGTAAAGTACTTGTTTTGCTTTAGGAATGAAGTGTACTGCTTTAGTTTTTTCTTTGTTTATCTTTAATGAGTTGGCTGATGACCATGTGGCAAGCGGTAAGAGCGTGCGGTTTGCGGTGTCTGCTAAGCTTTGTACGTCACTGGAAGAAAAAAATAGGCTGGTGTCATCTGCATATATAATGTATTTTGCATGGTTACTAATATTAGGGATGTCATTTATATATATATTGAGCAGGAGTGGCCATTAAATTCTGCCTTGAGGGACGCCATTCGAAATTCCTAGAATCTGTGAAGAGGAATGATTAATCACCACATACTGAGACCGTGAATTCAGATAAGATTTGATTAGGCTGAGAGCAAGCTCGCGTATGGCATAGTTCTCTAGTTTTGCAAAAAGAAATCGTGATTTAGGCAATCGAAGGCTTTACTGAAATCAACGAAAACTCCGAGAGTTAGAAGCTGTGACTGAAAATTTTTTAAAATGGTAACGCCAGTAACCTAATATTCTTAATCCTTCATAAAATATTTTCTTTATTATGTGCGGGGAATATTGCGCATGCACCGAGAGAAGGTATTCCGAGAAAAAATGAGAAAAGGAAATAAAACAATTCATGTTCTCGACATCGCTACTCGATTACACCCATTCGTCGAGTCAAATATGTGCGGATAAATATCTTTTTTTCTTAATCAGCCCTTTATAGGCAATGAAATTGCGGTATTGATTATTTATGGCGACAAAATTGGTTGCTGCTGCCCTGTAAATAGAGGGCCTTACCATTTACAAAACGGAAAGTTCCGCAACATCATGCTCGAAATGTTGTAATACAACAAAACTACGAAGATAACAAATGAGAGCAACCAGTTCAAGAATTGTTAGATCATATGATATTAGGTATAGTCATAATCGCTTCATGTACTGGCAAACATATCTTTAAAATCTGAATATGCCAGCTATACCCTCAGAAGGCCTCTGATGTCTCTTGTTAACTAGAAACTGCCATCCGTTTCAATGTAGCCTCTTTGTGTCTTTCAAGTCATAAACTCAGCACATAGATGGGCAACCAAAATCCAAAGCTTCTACCTAAAACACGCAATTTTTTACTAATAGTGTCCTTATCCGCGAATACATGGGCAGCTCGATGAAACTCAATATCCTTGAAATGGGCACGTGAAGGCCGACGTATAGGAATAATGTTGGGTTGCCACGCTCTACCCTGATGTCCATTCTTCTGGTTTTCTGCTGTGAAGTTTCTTCATTGTGATGTGGGAGCAAATTTTAGGCCGTTTACTTCACTCATGATATGCTACGTTTCGGGATTCACGTTTAGAGGTACAGCTGTCGATCCGACAAAATCAGCCTCGCAACATAAAATCACTGTTCTGTGCCCACAGCATCAGCTCAGAAATCGAATAGGTTATTGCTGCATGCTTATGATTTGCTTGTTACAAGTTTTTTTGAAATTTCTCATAAATGGTCATCGCCACCCGCGCGGCCTGTCTTCCTGTGCTGCCTGGGGAACATAGCTGGAAGTACACGATGAAATATTATTGCTGACAGCACTGCAGTTGGCGCTCCCGCATTTTAGCCGTTATAATTTCAACCGAAACACGTGAAATAAAATCACAAGGTATCCTTCACTGTGCTCCAAAAACATTTATATCAGGCATTTAAAGCTCATGAAAGCTCTTTTTACTTTCGTTTTAACAAATGTTGTTATTCTGGAGCAAGGCGAAACACATTTTGAAGCTATGGTCTCACATGTGGCTTCGTACAAGCACCATAATAAGTGTTTAAATCACCGAAGCGATGTCATAACTCAACACAATATCCTCACTGCCCCGAGGCACGAAATGACACAGATATCAGATGTTATCGTGCATGTGAGTGCAGAACAGATTGTTGCTTTTCAGACTTCATGCTTACAATGCCATAACATTAACGCTTGAATCAGACGTGCTCACCAGCTGCCCGACCGCATTTGCATCAATACGTCTCGTTAAAACTAAGCACGCCATTATTACAACGGGATATACAGAGCGCCTTATCAGATCTGCATAACCTCAACATACCAGCATAAAACTTCCTTCTAGTTAGAAAAGTCGAGAAATATACATAATGGTGCTGATAATCACAATGGCCAGAAGCAGCTCCCTTAGACCTCATTGACTTTGTACGGTAAAGCTGTGGTCAGACGAATTCTAATCGAATTATACTAATCGCAGCAAGCAGCCATTGCTGAAAGACCGAAAGGCATGCGCCGTAATCGGAATTTAATGCGCACCTAAGACGTGCACAAGTACAAGCCCTCTATGTCGTCGCAAATAAACAACGCTGGCGATTGAAGCAGAATCGAATTTCTAATAACGGTATGGACGGGTAGCGCTTCTTTGCCGGGCCAGGCATTGAAATGACGGTTAACGCCTTTTTCTTAATAAGCATGCAAGCGACATAGCGCTGCATGAATTCATGATAAATATAGCTAGAAACACGAGGACGATCGAAAGAAACGAGACAAAACAGAAGCGGTAGTGCAGCAAAGTGAGCGCATTTTCATTTTACAGCTTCGCTTATCGTGCCAATATGACTTCAGTACATTGCTGCAATTACGTTAAAGGCTCCGTTCAAGTTTAAATTTATTTACATTTCCTTTCTTACAAAGGAAAATTCGGGACTAAAGATTGGGTCAACAGCTGGCGAAAAGGTCGCGGCTTCTTTTGCTATGTAAAAGTTCGGAAGGAAATCCGGCGTCAGCGTTGAGAGCGAAAAATCACGAATATAATTCTCGCATATGGCAGTTGACAAGAGAAATGATTTAAGCACATAGTTCACAGCGCAATGACACACGGCCAAAGAAAAGAAGAAAGAAGACTAGGGACGAGCACAGCGCTGACTGACAACTGAGTCAGCGTGAGTCAGCGCTGTGTTTGACCTTAGTCTTCCTTCTCTTTTTTGGCCGCGTGCTTTTGCGCTGGGAACTATACGCTTAAATCAAGGCTACCAAGTAGCCCAACGACTAGCTCTACAGGAGAAAATAGCGTGCACTGATTGTTCGTAGGGTTTTTGACGTCACGCGACACATGATATGGTCGAGTTGGCCGGCGCCGCAAACTCCAGCTTTGCCTTTGAGATGGAAGGGTGTGATCCGAATCCCGTATTCTCGGACCCCTGGATCTCGACTTTGGCTTCCTGCCCCAGTGTCACGCATGCGTGTTCGTGCGGCTTGATTAAAGCGAGAATTCCTACCTTTAATTGTGAAAGAAAAAGATATGTTGACGTGATAGCTTTAAAGGTTCCGTTCCCCGAAAATCCTGCATAAGCAAATGTTCGCCAGCTCTGGCATTGTGAGCAAAACATATAAAGGGAAATATGAGAGCGTGACGTAGCAGGCGGTAGTTGGCAGCTCACAAGGCCGAGCACTCACTGGGCATAGAGTCACCTGACACTTCGTTTGTCAGGACTTTTAAGCTCGTTCCTCTTGTTTCATATCGTAGAATAATGTCAAAATCAGCCTGCCAGGACCATTTTATTCACACTTCGCCGAGGCCACCCAGCCACGTTCATAAGTTTTGGGTAAAGCGAGACTTTATATGTGCGCTGTTAGCCTAGACTACGGCATCAACCATTAAAAATATAAAGGCAAAAGCCTTTAATGTTTCATTCTCGTCGACCGTATCCGTCCGTAACACTTTCGTTACGTGGGAGGCGGTAGCTGGTAGCTAACATGGCTGAGCTCCAATGGACGTGGGGCTTCCTGGCATTACGTTTGGCAGAAGCTGCCAACTCGGGTCTCTTCTTTCATACGGAAGTATGACATCAGAACCAGCCCGCCAAGACCTTTGTATTCGCGTTATCTCTAGGCCACGCAGGCACGTTCATACGGCTCGGTTAAAGCGGGGCTTTATATGATGGCTGGTAGCTTACTCTATCGCGTCACCTCAAATGTGGGGGTGAAAACAGAGAGGAAGAGGTGCCGTAGTGGACAGCTTCAGACCACAGCGCGATAGAGGCTTTGCCTCATCACAGTTTAGGGATCCGAATTGCACCCTAGATATTTTGTGGTATACTTTGCTGTTGTACCATGAGCACTCAATGCGCTGAAGTATATCATCTGATTTTATAAATCTCTTTTACGGCGATAAAGCGCGGCTACGCATAGAGAAAAAGCTGTCGTGAGCGCACAGCTGTCACATTTTATGATGCATTCACGTTTTGTCATTACTGGCAAGTCACCGCACCGGCTCGTCGAGGAAATTGAAGTGTCTTTGCTACGTAATATGAAACTTGAGAGTTTATGTGCGGATAGCATTTTTTTCTATTGTTCAGAGCCATCGATTTGCTTAAAAGTTAAGCTTGTTAAGTAAATTGCCGATGTATTATAGTATTAGGCGCCACAGAGGCACTCAACACTGTAATAACCACCTTGCTCTGCGAGATGTTTTCTTGCAGAGGAAACAAACCTAAGCAGCCCTACTATGTCTTCTCTTCCACCGCACTAAATTAGAGCTTGGGCTTGCATAAGGTCTCGCTAAAGCGATATAATATTGTGGATTTCGCTAGTAAGGAATAAAACATCTGAAAACGCTTAACTTTGAAAGTTAAGCAAGAAGAAAAAGTTTTCTTTATTAGAGCAAGCCCGCGAGAGAAACGAATATTTGCAAGATTTTTCAAAGGTGACGTGAGCTTCTCGAGAGATGTATCAGTCGCTTTGATTAGAGCATTGAAGAGCATTACCAAGGCAAGGAGCTAGGCGGTAAGCCATTTCATTATGCCACTGAATTGTTTACTAGAATGCTAGAGTTGCGGCTTCATGCAAGTAGTGGTTTCCCAATTGCAAGTCAGGATGCGGTCGAGTGCATTTTGCTCGTTTTGATGACATATCTGAGGCGCGATACTCAATAAAAGCCATTCTGTCTTTATGCAACTATCGGAGACAGTTTATGCTGGAAGCATGAAGAGAAGGGAACTGCAATGCTATGCACACAATTGATCGGTGTCAGGCCCAGTGCCGTAGACCCTTTCTTTAAGTCAAGTGCAGTTCTCTTCGCGCTAGTGACTTTCGAAAATATATCGAAATATATACGTCTGATGTAACAAAAAGATATTCTATTTAAAGCATAAAACTGGCACTATTCTCACAGGCCCAATGATTAATGCCCACGAAGAACGTCTCTGCATGTGTTGCATCCAGAGACTTCATGTGTAGTTCCGGGCTGCTGACAGCCAGGATTGATTGATGAGATGGATCATTAGCCATGCTCTGAGGAACGGTGCCTATTTTTGGCTCAGCGGAGAGTCTACTGAAGCAGCGCATCGTGTTGCGTACCGGCAGATACATGGCGTGACTAGCCTTGACGCTGCTAGCTGTGAAATTCGCGTGGCGTCCCGTAAAAACGTACGCACACCCGTCTGCGTGCCCGCGTGAGAACCCCCCCCCCCTACATATACACACACACAAGCACGCAAGCACACACACACACACACGCAGAACTGCTGACTTAGTGATTTTATCGCACAGGAAATAACAGCGAGAGTATTCATTTTGGTTCCCTTGCACGGCACGGCAACATTTAAAGATCTCGAAAAAAAAATGCTTTGGTTAACCTTAGCTGCAGCTGTTTACGACATTCAAAAGGGAAACGGTATCTGCATTTTGTTAGGTTCTGTTGTGAATTTCAGAGCTTTGAAGTTTCGCGTTATGTTTCTTTGTACAGCGGTACACCGCCATTCCCCAGGCAATGCATTGCATGCCTTTTGTGAAGTTCAAAATAAATAAGTAGATTCATAAAGAAATGCAATAACTAAAAATATTGCTGTTTTCTACCAATTCCCGGATATGTACCCCCTATACGTTCGGAAAACTGGCTTTTTTATGCATTACGCACAGTACATACTATACTGTTCACAGTACCGCTGGAATGTAGTACAGTTGCCTCAGTTTGCCTATTTTTAGGTCAACGGTAATAAAGAAGGCTTTATTTTACCGGAGTCGTCATATCAGTCATTCTTCACAGCAGAACGCTTACGAGTATTGGCGTTAGGTATGCGGCGAGTTCCACCAATAAAAGTTCTAATAATAAGTAAATAAGGAGGCGCGAGGGCCCTTTTTATTGTTGCAGTGATTTAGCTTTATTGCGTCTGTTTACAAGGAATAACGCGTTATTCCTGATAATACCGCATTATTCCGGCACCTCGCAGTACCTGATGTGTCTATTAGGTGGCGCCACCTACTCGTACGCCACATATTGTTTCGTCCCTGGTTTTTGAGTAAACGCTGTCAACTTCATTGTCGTGCCCAGGCACGAGAGCGCTATGAAGTCGCCGCAGTCGATCCCGTCTTTTGTAAATCTGCAACATACTCTCGCCCTGTGCAGTAATATTGACGCTTTAATCGCGTTCTAACTTCAAATCACTGTAACACTAATTATTGCCTCATTCATTTAAATTTTGTAAACAAGCCATACACATACGTCAATTTCGTAAAGACACGACTACAGCCGTGCCAGAAGGCTGCCGTGACCATAGAAAGCCGGGGCTACAAAATGACTAGCCCGTTGCCGAGAAGCGTACCAAGCGCAGTGGCAAGCCAAGAAAGTATATAGCAGCAACTGAGGCTCACGACCGATGGCTAACACTTGTCAACCTTGTTTCCAGGATAGTTCAACCTCGATGTAGCTTTATTTCCTTTCTTTGAGACATCTAACGCTGTTTTGCGCCCATGTATCGCAGGCCACCTCTTGCTAAAAGCCAGAAACGCGATTTAAGGGGCCGCGCTTTCCACCTCGAAGCTGCGCATGCAAAGGTAGCGCCTTCCTTGCTAAACGTTTCTGGAAATCTAGCCTGTATACATGCACGTTTCTGGTGGGTATATTTGGTGTGTAGATTCGATGCCCGAAGCTAGTCCGCCTTCATCGAAGCCACTCGCGATTCTTGTTCCAATTGGCAGCCTCTTTGTGCCAATCATATTGGAGCTAGTCATTTATGTCATTGGTCTTTCGCTACTTGTGCACCAGAAATGTGCGTATGTGAAAGCTATGATAAGTAAGAGAGCGAGGGCACAGAGAGATGTGAAACGCTCTGCATACTAAAAAATGAAACGGGATGAATGCCGCGGAACATAGCGCAACAAAATCAATAGTAAAAGAAGAACGGACAATCCAACTAAAAAAAAAAAAAAAGGTGGCTTAAGCCGGAGGCTCGCAAAGCTATAAAAGCCTTGAAAGACATCATTTGCGCTGTTCGTATATAATGGCACAGGCGGAAGAAAACGGAAACATTTTAAGCATTCACAAGACTTTACCAATGTCTTACATCATGGTCTATAAGCTGTTCTAGGAAACGGTACATATTCTTTGGCTGTGGATTTCTAGTTGAGATATGCTCTCGATGAGGAAGAAAGAATAAGAAGGGTAAGGGTGTGTGTTCGTGACATTGAGATTATGCCGAGTATATTCTGTTTAGACCAAAATGAAAGATTCTACGGGCCACGGTTAGTGCTTCTGGGCGAGTTGTGCGTGCATTCGAGCCAGTATATTGATTTCTTCGTAAAAAAAAAAAAAAAACCTTTTATGTAATCCCCTTATTAGCTTACCTCTTGTTATTTGTTAGAAACAGCGCATTAATAAGTTACCTACACACTTTAGCCGACTAGATCAAAATAGTGAGAGGTAAATGTATTTATTTGTTATGTACTTGTTTGTTCATATTATTAGCTTCTTTCGGAGGCTCTTACTAAAATGGGCAAGACAGACAAACAAGTAACAGGCAGAGGAGCTTCACACTTAAAGAAAGACACTTCGCCCATAAAACAGGTCAGCATTCAGAGTGTCGGCATGAAAATATATGTGAGGAATTCAACCTGTATAAACAAAAAAAAATATGTGAAATGCCCTTACTACTCATGGCAAACTCGGTAAGAAGACAGCGCACTGCAGCTTTTTGAGCTGTCTTACCGACTATCTTTTAACAACTAGCCCAGTACCATGTTTTATTGAGATACACATGGCAAAGATTGCAAAGTAAAGGATTCATTATTAAATAACAGTAAGAGAGAGATTTTACGAGAAGAATCAAAATTATTCAAGTTTTTAGTTCATACAGTAATCCGCTAATTGACGGGTTGCTAAGGGCACTGCGTTCCACTGCCGAACTTTTTGTGAGAAGAAAGAGTACCTAAAACTTGTAAAACTGATATCTGAAATCTGATAAATGTTTTTAGTGCTTTGGACGCGTATATCTTGATGGTGAAGGGAACAGGCCCTGAAAATTCCTGCCTTCAGTGATGTGTATGTTACCTTCAGGTTGCACTCAGGGACATCTCTTAGCAACAATCCCTTTTTAACTCGCTTTTAATTCTTCTAACGGAAATAGGCCGCGCCGATTTTCGACTTTACTTATTCAACACATCCAAAGACGGCGCGACGGATCACACCGATTTATTAAGCTTTACTGTAAGTAAGTTTATTCCAGAAAACTATTTTATTTATAGCGCATTTCAGTTTCTGTACTGCGCATTATGCTCGAACAAAACATAATGCTGTGTTTTATTATTTAGTGACGCAACCGGCACTTCCGTTGCTGGAGGTTTCGGGAAACGGAAATACGCTTCTCCTCCAGGTCAGGCTACGGCAGCAGACCTGTTCTTGGTATAAATTTTTATCGACTACATCGCTGCCGATACAACAAAATGCAGGACCGCAACGACTGTTTTAGCTTTTAACCTAGCACGCATCAGCGCTGATCCACTCCTTACATCGCACTCTGAGTACACCGGCTATCGAATGTGAAACAAATTCATCGCGCGCCTTTCAACCGTTTTCTCACTGCTGGAACTTCCGTGATGAAGAAAGCTGCGTCTTTTAAATTGATATCTTGTGAAGAACCTGTGTGTAATTGGAGAAAAATCACAAAACTGAGGACAGACGAAGAAGAAAAAAACCACGTTCGGAAAAAGAAGAAAGAGGAGAACGTGGAGGGTGGCTCGAGGAGCGCGAGGCACGAGGAAAGGGGTAAAAGTTAACCACCGGCGGCCTGATATTACAATCTCATTTGATGACACTCTCCCAGGTAATGCTAAGCATTTTTCTGCCAATGTATTAAATGCCCTTATAGAGGATTATCTAGATACTTTTCCAAGCCATTTCACCATTTTTAGAGATGCCTCCCACCAGAATGAAAAAGCACCTATTGGCATATACTCCCAGGCTCTTGACTGGAGTTATTTATTTCGGATCCCAGACTATACGCCAATTTTGCTGCTTAGTTTCTGGCCATTGAGTTGGCCTTGATAAAGATATCTTGTAATATTTCAAAGGTTAGTTTTCTTTCTGGCAGCTTATCCGTGCTGGCATCGCTCGTAAATTCGAGGGACTCTCTGCTTTGCCGTTCCCTTTATATTTTCATTCCTCCTCATATTGTAGATTTGCGTTTTCATTGGGTCCCTGGCCACTGTGTTATTAAAGCTAATGAAAAGCAGATTTTTTAGCAAAATCTGCCATTGTTGGACCTCTTGTTTCGTGCAAACCTAATACCGTTCACCTAACTTTAGCACGTTTTCAAATATTCCAACGTCTCCATCATCTCAGTCACGAGCCTCTCCTTTCTGCACCAGATTACCAACACCTCAGATAGCCTCGGCCTGGCAGCATGTGTAGTTCAAGGCTTTGTGAGCTGTCTATGACTCTTTGGGACAAGCGTCAAAGGATATGCCGTGAAATCAGTGTACGATTCTATTCATGATTATATAATTTCAGCAGGTACTTCCTATGCTAGGCATGACTGCATTACTTTCTTTTCCTTTTTATTTTTTGAAATTCTTGTTTAACCCCCATTATTATCTGATTGCTCCAGTACTTGATAATATATATTTACAATCTACAATGCACCCTGACCAATCCCCCCCCCCCTCTGGGTATGTGGCATGTTGTTTGAGGTCATCATCATCATCATCATCATCATCGGGTGGTGCGTGTTCTGTCAGGCCTGACCTGGGTGTCCACTCCTGAGACCTGTTTACTTAATCCTGTCCTGGCCCTCTTGTCCTGGGTGATCAGATCTGGGGGTACTGCAGCTGCAGCTCATTGCCGCAGCTGTAACTGCGGCTCATTATCGGCACGGATGTTCGGCACAGTGCTGGGCCCAGACATGTCGGGGAGGCCTGATGCATCGGCCGTAGAACGGCAACCTCTACTGGGCCCCGTCCCGTGGCCTAATCTTCCGCTGAGGCCCAACTTCACTGACCCTGCAAAACGCTGACCAACCGGAGCGAATGCACCAGCTTCTTCTCCAACCCAACGGCCTGGTGACTTTTGAAAAATTGTTTTTAGTCTTCGTCCGACTTGGTCGTCATACTCTCGTCCCGTCCATGTGTGTAGATAAAAGTATTCGTTGCTACCTTGGCCGGTCTGGTTATTTATTTCGATTGGTGTCTCTGAAGAAGCCACGGAAGAAAGCGGCAAGTAGGTCTAAAGAAAAGAACCCCACATATCTGACATCTGAGATCAAAGGGAGCTAACTGGTGATGCCGATTGCTTGAGATGGAACCTAGTAGCTAATTCAGAGCGTTCATCTTTGTACTAGATGTTTACCAGCACAGGCCACCGGTTCTGCACTGGCGTCTTGTTTGTCGAGCCCACTTGTCAAGGCGGCAGTTATAACGCACGCTTTCTTTTTTGAACGAAGGTGCAGCTACTATCAAAACATATATTACGGCAATGACACCATGTCACTCAGATATAACAAACTGCGGCCGCACAACTCAGCTAGAGCGAACACTAAGGCTCCAGAAACTTGGCACCGCTCTCGAAAATTCTGCCTTACCATTGCTACAATAACCTCCTAATGCTTCTCTTCTCGAGCCCACCTACCCTCCTACGGAAAAAAAGCAGGTGGCCCGAAAAGCAACAAAAATGTAGCAGTGGAATTACAGAAGGCAGGCCTAAAGCGCGCCGATGAGCGCTTCAGCGTTGCCATGGGGTTAGCTAGCTGTCCTAGCTGGTCACATGACATCCGTGAATTTCCCTCAGCGCTCCGACATTTGTGCTGCTAGCGTGAGCAGGTAGCTCCAAGTTGAAAGCTTGCTCTTTTATACAGTTTTTACGCTCTTAGTGCACATGGTTTGCGCTGCTCTCGTCGCTGCATCTTTACAGTTTCGTCGACAGTCGAACGCTTTCATCACGAAATTGCTAGGGCTGCAAATTTATTGAATGTGATGCCAAACTTTGCTTCGGGACCAACTTCGACAGTGAAAAGAAAGTCTATCGATACAGTAACCAAGAAAGCTATATACGTAATGACCTCGAAACAAGGAGCGAAAAACTGCGACTTGGTGAAATCAAAATTGACCATTTCGACGGTTGGCAAAGGCAAGGAAAACATTTTAAGTGAAAGTTTAAACGCTGTCCCAACGATGAGAAAGCGCCTTCAAAAAGCGACCTGCGCTAATGTTGGTGATACAAACATAGATGATAGGGACGACTGGCTTTTAGTCATCGGGAAGCCTCGTCGCAATCCCCGGCGCTTTGGTACATATGTTCCATACCTCTACAGACACAACCGGAAGGCTTGGATGAAGCGCGAATTACCCACTAAATGGCTCGTTGAATTGAGCAGTGACACGCCGAAGGCAATCACGAAGGCACTATTCGTGCTCGAGAACTGTTTGACACTGCACATGCAGCATTCCCTGACTGCGATGAACCCACCTTGCTTGCCACCGAATGCAACCTGCACGATTCAGCCACTGGACATGGGCACCATTCACGCACTCATGATTTTTTATCGGCGGTGCCTAATACAGCAGATGCTGATATCAACTGTGAGACTATGCAGGTGCCGACGCCCCAATTCCGATTCTCTTTGTTTGACGCGGTTGGAATGCCTGTTTAACTGAGCTGACCCTCAGAGAGCATTGCGAATTGCTTCCGAAAGGCTGGGTTTATGGTGCCCATGAATGAAGGAGGAGTTAGTCAAACGGCCTCGCGATCTGCACAAAAATTGAAATATGCCGACGCGTTGTGGACGTGCAACTGCCGATACCTGATGTTGCTTGGAACTGACTTCGTGCATTAGGATGAAAGAACCATGCACTCAAGAAGTCGTAGGGCGTGAAGTACGAGCAACCAAAGGTAAAGACTACTAAGAAGATGTCGAGGAGGTTTACAGCTATGTTGCCATGAGTGCTTGAGCAGCACGTTAGTGACATTGCATTCCTGAAACGTTGCTGGCATCAAGGGTCCTTTGAATGAGCACATAGCCGCCTTTGAGCGGTAAGAAACCGGCTTGCTTGGGTGTGCTTTAAAGAAACAGACGCTAGATATCAGACTTTTAAAGAAATACATGCTGTCTTTGATTTTCCCATTTTAGTCCATGTAATAGTAGGAGGCCACTTAGTGCAAAATTAAGATACAACGAACCCAATCAGCATGACTGCCAGGTTCTTTAAAAGTGGGCACGACTTTAGTAGTAAACTAAAATCGCTGGAGTCTCTGCGTGCTTCTTTGTTTCAAGGTTCCAAGCAAATGAGCAGAAATGCCTTTATATACCTACTCTAGCCTAACAACTCGACGTCTCTCGTTGCCTTTATTAGTTCAGTTCCAAAGTTATCAAATAAAGGGTATATACTTATTGCTCAAGAAATGCGACGCAGGGAAACATTTTATACATACTGTCTACTTATCATCACAGGTATCTTCGGCACAGCCAGCACACACGAAAGTGTAACTGCATAAGACAACTATTTCCAGTCACTCAGGCGAAGTTACATACGTTGCTTTAGAAATCTCACATTTTCAAGGTTTGCAGAAATATAAGTGCCTGAATATTTCGGGTACACAACATAACACCCTCTCAAGGATTCATGGTAAGTGCTTATAATTGAAGACTTTCGGAATGCCGCTCGTGCGAAGCAAGTTGCTTTAAATTTTTTTACACCTAAAACCAGTTTCCTATGACTTGACGTATAATAATTGTGAACAAGATACCTGATTCCTTTCATTCTTATAATTGCGGAATTGGTCTTAAGGTTTGACGCTACAAATGTTTGATACTACACGAGATTAAAACTGATCTCAAGTCACTTGCTTAAGCTGCGAAAGGAATTATGTGGTATCATGATTATGCTACAGCATCGGCTACCTAGCAGCACTCACCGCTGTGATACGCGATACCAAGTGAAGGAAGAATGTGAGATGACATGCGTATATTTTTTCAAAGGTGGTGGGACGTCCATGAACAATGGAACGTAGTCATTTATCTGCATTGTGGTAGACTGGCATAGTGACCAACTGCGCATGAATAAGCATTCACTAAGGCTCACATACTGTGAGAAAACAGAATCTTCCTGAATTTGCTTTTAACGTTTTCAGAGCGTTCCATCTTCGCGCTTTTTTTTTTAGTCTGACTATAAGTATGTCTATGACTATGACTACACACATGACTATAATCCTTGTGTAATACCTTGTGTAAATAGGACCTTTAAGGTTAATAAGTAAATAATAAATGAAATCATGGTCCAGCGTGTATTACCACTGTCCAAGATTGAAATTAAATTTATCCTCCTGCGTGCATTTTTATAGATATAAATCAAAACATTTGTTAAACATAAAACGCCTTACAAATATTTTTCCTAATTACTATAGCTAACCTTCTTCGTAATGTGCGACAAAATATAGCTCATTGAGCTCGAGGTATGCAATCTCTAAAAATTGGGAACGGACTAACTCATCTGTTCGCGAAATTGCAATTTTAGTAAACCATTACACTTAGAGAAATGTTGGGTGTAAATTTCAGTACTACGTTTATCTCACAAAGTTTGACAACCACGTCTTAAAGGGGCAGCAGTGGCATTTTTATGTCTTATTACAACGCACTCTGTTTGGGTTCCCAATAAAGAGAGCGTCGCACAAGAGGGTACGACAAATTTCGCAACATCACGATGAGAATATTGCATCAGAACACAAAAATAAGATGTAGCATAAACTAACTTTAAAGTCGCGAAATTACAGCATCTAGATGCCAACGGTGTGATTCTCGCTTAAGGTACTGGCCAAAAATAATCTTTAAATTGCTAAACGTTTGATATGCATGGTACCCACAGCATTTCATGGCTAGTAAAAAAAACCCTCGGCCTAACCAGAATTATCTGTGTACCTTCCAAGTCATAGCGCAACTTCATAAATGAGCAAGAAAATAGTCACCGCTTCTCGTCAGACAAATTCCCGGCCATCATAGAATTATCAGCAAAAATAATGGATCGGTATACGCATCAACATCCTTAAAATTTACCTGTGTAAGCGGCAGAGAAGTGCAAGGAAGATGGCACATCCCACTGTTTCATCCCTCTTATCTCGCTCAGCACGAATTAAGAATTTTAGATACGAAGTTTTACCTTGCTGCTGAATTCCCTGGTTTTCTGCGGCGACTTTTTGTCTTCTTCTCAGGCGGCTGAAATTTAACGGTGTTATCCTGATCTGCACAAGTTTCGTCTAATCGTCTATTTAGAGAACGTTATCGTTCGTACCGGAGAAGTAAGCACTGTATCGCCAAGCGGGCTGTGTTGTACTTGCACACAAATCTCGGGAATTCGATAGGGGCGTAGCTAGATGTTTATGTGTGTCACGTTGTTTCGAATGCATCGTAAATTGTCTTTGCCACCAGTGCTGTACAGCTTCCTGTGCTGCCTGGCCGACAGGAATGGAAGTGTGGAATGAAATATTATTGCTGACAACAATGCAGTTGGTGCTCACGCAAGTTAAAGCTTGCAAATTGGTGTGAGCACTGGATATGAAAATCACAAAGCATACTTCTCTGTGCGCCAGAATATATCGTGGTAGGAATTTCATATTCTAGGACGGTCATTGTTTTATTTTTACAATCGTTCTATTACGCCGCAAGAAAAAACAAATTTAGAAATCATGCTAGAGTATTTTTTTTTCTGTTCTGATGTGCTCGCGATTAAGTGAGTAACTCGCCCAAGGCGCGGAAAAATTCACTTCTCTCCTTAGTTTAAAGCGGGAACTGACATTCATATTTACATTGCACAAGTCTCACGAGGAAGTGCTAGATACATTATTTACCGATCTCATCTATACAAATCATATCTAATCAATCTTTACTGCCTATACCATATTAGGAAATCATACCTTTCAGGAGGCCTCTTCATCAGGGAAAATGTGGCAAGGTGCTTGCTATGGGCTCCTATTAGTTAAGAAACTTTGAAGCAAATGTGCGACCGTCTGCTTGAGATAATACTGAAATACATTCTCATGCAGTGTGATTGGTAATTGTGAGTGCACTATGAATACAGCGAGACATGTAGATTATCTGCTCCACCTTTCCACAAGATATATATATATATATATATAAGATGATGTAGGGGCGCACAAACGAAAACAACGGTTTGTTTCAGACGTTTCGGCCGGGGCCCGGCCTTCGCCAGGAAATGCGCAAAGCAGCCTATGCTTTCCGCCTAAATACATGCGGTATCGAAGGACATGTGACAAGTAACACTGTAATGACAATCGAATAAAATGCGCGTACAACCACAAATAATGCATTTTCAAAGCGATTATATCATTTCCTAATGGCGCGTGTGGCGCGTAAGCAGTACATTTTCGGCAGGACAGGCAGATACAAACAATTTGCACACACAATGTCCGTTCACATGTGCACAAGGTAATGATTAACGCGTAGTGCATCTTTTAAGATATTACCAGAATCATGCGCAAGTTATGTAATCATCTTTTACACAAAAAATGCAAAATCCAGTACACGAGGCGTAGTCGTTGGTGAAACATACAGAAAAAGATATTTTTATATGCTGACATGGTAGAAAGTTCAAATCAAGTTTACTGGAGCACTCTTTTGTATTAAAAGCGAATACATGTAAAAACGTAAATATAGTCATGCACCTACATTTTATACTAATCGCGCGTCTTGGGAAAAGAGGATATTTTCCCTGGTTTTACATTAAGACCAGAAGTAACTGCATTGAATTTGTAGATTAACAAAGATTCTCAAACCTCTCTTTCATGACGAGATTTAAAACCAGATTCCAGTATTTTGGCTACAATGTTGTCAAAAAAAGGTCCTGAATCGCGACATGTTTGGAAAGCGGAAGGTTAGGCGAGCGTTTAGCATGTGATCTGTGGTTACTGAATCGTAACTTGAACGGCAGTTCAGTCTGTCCAATGTATTGGAGTTCGCACACAGAACACTAGAGCATATAGATGAGATTTCTTCTTATTTGACAGTAAAGGTCTGATGCTGTGCTTTTCACTACTGTAGTGGTGGTCATATGATCGCACATCTTGTAACGTAGCTTTTGGCAAGGGCGGCAGCCAGTTCAAAGCGTGTTAGTCATTTTAGATGAAGTTAGCAAGTCGTGCAGATTTCGTGACCTTCGGTATGCGACACGAGGTGGATATGGGAAGATATGGGTCAGTCGACTGCGCTGCATAAGAATATTGTGATGTTTTCGGAGAATGCCGTTAACATTTGGTGCTAACGCGCAATGGATTAGCACAAAAGTGGGGTTCGGTGATTGTAGAGTTTGTTCATGTGAGCTAAGGAGATCCTTGCGGTCCATTACATCGGCGCGTTTTATTGCGTCGTCAATAATTTGCGTTTGATATCTTTGTCTTGTTAGGGCATCACGCAATTTCCCGCAGTTGTCAACGAAGTCGAATTCTTTTGAACAAATTCTTTTAAAACTAAGTGCCTGGCAGTATGGTATACTGGTCTTACAGTGTCTTGCATGGCTGTTCTCGAAAGGGAGGTATTGATGCCTATCAGTCGGTTTCCTATAAAGTTTAGTCACGAGTTTAGTGCCAGACAAAGGCACTGTTACCTCCAGAAAATTCATTGACGATGCTGATTATGATTCTGTAAAAGAAATGGGATGGGTGCACGCTGTTGAATCCTGCTATAAAGGACATAAGTTCTGATTCACCGTGGTGCCAGATGAAAAAAATGTCATCTATGAAGCGATTGTAATAAAATGGTTTTAAGCTACATCTACCAAGGAATTTGTCCTCAAGTAGCCCCATGAAAATTTTGGCTTAATTTGGGCCTATCTTGGTTCCCATCGAGGTAGCGCTCACTTGTACAAAATGATCCCCATTAAATTCAAAATTATTAAATTGTAGAATGAGCTTCAGCAGGACTGCCAGAGTGGAGGAGTCGACCGGTTTTATAAATGATAAATCATTGTATGCGTCGATCACCGCACGGATACCATCTTATAGGGGAATATTAGTGTACAAAGAAGCTACATCCATCGTAACCAGTAGGCAGTTATGAGGAACGTAAAGGTCGACAATACCTGTTAAGAAGTGGTTGGTGCCTTTTAAGTATGACGAAAATATGGGCGGAATGACGTTGATTAGGCTGTCGACATAGCGGGACAAAGGCTCAGTAACCGTTCCAATGCCTGACACTATTGGACGGCCGTGACTTCCAGGCTTGTGAATTTTGGGTAAAAGATAAAATCTCCCTGCGATTGGGCTGAGGGATACTAACGAGTGGCTTGCCTTTTCGATAGTTTTCCGTCTTTGACATGTTCAGCTATGCTGTCTATTACAATTTCTTTATATTTACAAGCGGAATCAGCGTCCAAACGTTTATAAAACGTGGTGTCATTAAATTGCCTTTCTGCTTCAGCAATATAATCACTTTTATTCATGACTACCACTGCGCTACCTTTATCTATGGGCTTGATAACAATATCATGCCGGTTCTGCAGTGAATGAATTGCCTTCTTGTAATCGGCTGACAAGTTCTGATTGAAAGTAGTGCGGTTTTCGTATACCTTTAGAATGTCTTGTTGCACAGAGGATATATATAGGTCTAGGTATTTGTCTCG